>CABFOV010000439.1:0-116976 GCA_902141375.1 Timema poppense | reverse complement strand
CCCCCCCCCTTTTCCGACCACTACCCCCACCTATTCCCCACCCTTGGTAAGAGGAGTTGCCCTCCTCAACCCCACTCCATTTGTGACACCAACATCACAGAGGTGGTCAGAAACTCAGCCTTAGGACTAACTTCAGTTTCCCAAAGTATTTATCCTAAGTTGTCCAACTGGGACCTCATGAAGATGTCTTGACCATCTATCCTTAGCCAAAACTAGGTAAGCACTACCTACCGTTTAGTGTGTGCCAGGTGTTGGGCTTCCTTCCCTAAGCCCCACACAGATGACTACCAAGATTTAGCCACCCAACACGCCAAGAAGTACGTTGACTGGGGGCCGCCAACATGGAGTCATTCTATAAAGATTTTGGGTGAGTCATTATGAGGCAGGTAGACCTCTTTATCCTACATTCTTCCATCGGGAGAGCATCCGGGCAAATGCGTAGCACCACGAGGGAATATATTCGGTCACAAACCCTAAAGATCGCACAACACCAGTCCGGCGCTTCCACCATGGCAAGATTAACTGGTGTTTTTACCATTGCGCCAAACTACCCGTGTAATTCAACTAGGATAATACTCGATTGTGCCAAGCTTCCTACACGCCATTGTATATTAGGGGAAAAACAATCCCTAGCCTGTCCATTCATTGACATAATGCAATGTACTTCAACCACAAATCTATCAATGTTTAGGAGTCACCCCTTTATCTAAATATATATACTCTCTGACATAACGATAAACATGACATTATTAAATAACATTAAACAGAAAAAAATGTGTAGTGCAGATAGCGTATTTATTTACTGATCAAATACTCATATCAATATTGATTAGACATGCTAAACTGATCCTATTGGAGGGTAGTTACAACCGATAATTAATTTTGACTCCATATGCGAAGAAATAAACGTCACAAAACGGGCATTGGTTTTTTAGAGTAAAAAGTAATGAGTGAGCACAACCTACAATGAAGGCCAAATCCATATTGTATACACAGCTGGACTCGAGGAGACTTGATGGTGATATGCCTATCATATTCCCTCTCCCATACTTTCAATCAAGGAAAACTTATCATTTTTTCTTAGCCCATGACTCTCTCAGACCCCTGGTGAGAGAGACCAGGAAGTCATATGCATTAGTAGTCAAGTGTCCCAAAGTATAATTATTTCAATCTAAGAGATTTTTGCTGACAAGGTGGGTTGTTGGGGATCCAATTTATGTTTGGGTGTTTTAAGGGCGATTTTTAAATGGTTTTTCTCCTTTCATTCAAATAATTGCAGATATATTTTCTCTTAGCCGTACTTTAAATCATCACTACCTCATTAGTTTGTATGCACTTGGCACTGATATATAGTCATAAAAAAACAAGTTCGTTGGAAATAGTGATATCAACTTCTACTTCTCATCTTTTTCTTTACTCCAAATTCTTCACTGCTTCAAACTTCTTCCACACAGATGATACTTTCAAGATTCGGGTCTTCGGAGACCTTATTTGACATATATATTCAGCTCTTTGAGGAAGGTCTGAGCACCTAGACGACTGTTTCTTGTTTAGTTTTGTTTCATGGAACTAAAAAATCTGTCATATTAATGTAGGCCTATGGTTATAATCATCTTTTGACCTAAATTGTGGATACATATTAAATTTATTCTTGTGCTTCCTTTTTGGAAGAATCAGAAAATTCAAACGAAGCTTGAACTCGGAAATCGATCCAATTATTGTGATAGTTGTTGAATAGTAGGTATACGCTTATGTATTCAGCTTGTAATTGAATATAATAATTATTTTATTAATAGGACTATTCTGCTGGTGTAGGGTGGCTGTTGTTGTTGGTCTGTACGCTCACACTCAACTCTTTACTCTGGCAAGGTGCTCATTGTTTCACGGTTATGGCCAAACTACTTCCCCAAAGTGACGTCACTTGATTGAACCTGAAGCAGGCTGGAGAGTGAGTGTAATAGCGTCAAAAGGGTCTTGTCGTATCCCAAGATGTATGTTGCAAGGATCTGGGATTTTGAGGATAGGAAGACATCAATTATATTCGACACTAAGTTATTAATAATACTAATCACCACGTCTTACTACCCGTTTGATCTACATGCTACTAAGTTATTGATAGAAACCTCAAGTATTAAATAAATTGATGATTTTTTTGCTAATCAATAGTGAAAATCCATATTACATATTATAAATTCACAAGTCCTTTAGTCCAGAAAAAGTTCGGGAGCCACCTCCTATACAAATACAATGTGCGGTGACACTGACCAACATATTGAGAAAGCAGGATTGATTGAGTAATTGAAAGAGAGACACCCAATACACGGACACACTGAGCTTATATATGCTCCCTGTTTAACAGTGGAAGTTTCTACCCTCCGCAGTACAAGTGGTGTAACCATGGTATTGTACAATATTACGTGGCAATGGTAGTTTTCACTGATTTTTCTCAGTGAGCCCAGCTTCGTACTTTTACTGGGGGTAGTTCATCAAGTCACGTGTTCCCTAAATAGCTATAGTTTGTCCAACCTTAGCTGCCTTTTCAAAATCTATATTATTTAATACCTTTAATACACTTCCTTGTATTACATTACAACTTTATAATATATCCTTATATTACACCTTCTTTATTATAATAATAATAATAATTACCATTAACTACCTTGGGGCCTGTTTCATAGAATTTGTACTGCTCTATGTGGCAGCTAAACTACAAGTTGTTGCACCTACTCATGTGTAGGCACAGCACCATCCTGGAGTGAGCCAACGTGTGCGTCGTCCTTTGTTATTTTAAGGCGAGAGATTGCTTTGGGTCAGTTGACGAGGGATTGCTTCTCCATTCGTTACGCTGCATGCTGGTGTTTGTTGATCACTATAAACCACTGTGTGACATAAAAGTCAACTGGGAGAGGGACAAGTCCATTCCCTCAAATTACAATACAGTTAGCTACGAGCTTCAATGGTATCATAGTCTAAGGCGTCACTTTCACAATAGGCTGGATTACCAATGACATTAAGAGCAGGGTTTGAATATTGGTCAAGTGAACTGAGTGTTTGTGTTTCCTAGATGGTGTTACAAATTTCCTCCTCACCATTGGGGGTTCAGTCCACCTTAATGCAGCCTTCGCCATCCCTAAAAATTAACGTAATTAATACATATGCGTGTAAACAAATGGATAGTAAGAAGCGGTATTAAAAAAGAGATATTAATGAATACCTTTCAAATGGGTTGTCACGCCGATTACATCTCACATTGGGCTATCTAGCACCGTGCACGTGAGTCAGAGACTTTTAGATACGTCCCACAAAAGATCCGTTCGATGAACTGAATGGTGGAATACCTGACGAACACGGAGGGAACAAACATCCCATCACAAGGTGTTCTATATCCCCGCTTGCTGTACCCATTTAGTGGAGCCTTGTGTGCAAGTACACGCAGCGAGCAGGTTGAGACCGCCAGCAACTGTCTGGTCGGCGATAACACCCTCACTGGGTATCTCTGGAGAACCCCCCACCGTTTCCTGGTCCATGGTGTGAGCTCATAGTTTATCCCTCCGTAAGACTGTGATGCTAGCGCTTCATGATAGGAGATCAGAAACTGAGCGTTAGGTGTAACCACGGTTCGTACGTACCACGTACTACGGTAAATCGGTTTTTTACTAGTTCAATTCTGAAAATCCAAACAATAAAACTGGCCGTGTCGTAGGAAAATATTGATATATCAAAGTGAAGTGTGAAGTGGTAATAATAATTGAAAAGCAAGGAGAAATACTGTACTTTGTTTACGATCTTAAAAACACTTTACATGATATAACTGCTTTTTTAAGGTTTGAAATGTTATAGTTATGTACTGTTTTTGTCAATGTCAGTCTCTTGCTTAAGATACATGTAGCTGCGTAACCAATTGCGGTGCATTTATTTATATTCCTTAGGATGTGTGGTAAGGGAGTATCTACCAAACATACATTCAGGTGTTGGGTTCGTGTTTCCGGTAAAGATCCGGCTGGATTTATTTATATATCTAACTTAGGATCTCTGGAACCACTTAACCTATTGCGGTGGAGTGTTTTATTGTATACAGTACCTATATTATATGAGTATATAAAGTGTTTGGTTTGAGTCTCGGTGAAGGGCCAGCAGGATATTTGATTATATATCTATGGAACAACTTAACCGATTGCGGTGCAGTTTTTTTTCTTTCATACAGGACCTATATACAAACAGGTTTTAACATTATATAATTAATATAAGGTGTTTTGGTGTGAGTCCCGGTGAAGGGTCAGCTGGATATATACATGGAACCACTAAGCCTATTGTGATGTAGTTTTCTCATTCTGGTGGATATTAATCCAGCCATGTTTTAGTATGATATAATTAGGTGTTTTGGCGTGAGCCCCGGTGAAGGGTCAGTCGAATATTTGAATATATCTATGGAACCACTTGACCGATTGCGATGTAATTTTTCTTATTCAGTGGAAAATTAATTTAAGCATGTATGATATAATCAGGTCCTGGATTCACTAATGAGTTCAATTCTGCTCCGGCGCAAGTCTATAAATGGCGCAAATTTGTACCCAAGATACTCCCAAAGATGCACCTGATTATTTTCTCAATTTCCGTATTCACTAAACAAGGTGCAAACTTGTGGCAAGATTATGGTGACATCACCATACACGTCATCAATTCCTCTCTTTTCGATCAATCCTTGTGAAGAATTTCATTTCAAAGTCAAGGCTACTTTATTTTAAATATCTAATGCAAATTACAGCAAATACAAAGACTTTTGCTTATAAACTAGCAATAAAATTAGAAGCAGCCTCTTATTAGGTGTTTTACAAAAAAAAAAAATTACATCATTCAGTATTTGTTTATATTATTAGTTTAAAGTTTAAGTTCCATTAATAAACCATTTATATATAAACTTTAAAACTTATTTTAAAACTACACTAACCACCAAATTTAGCTACGAAATGTCTTTGGACTTGGAGGAATACAAACCTCTTTGGATCTAGACAAAGATTACACAGTTCGTGGTTTGGTTTGACGTTTTGTTTTGTAATATTGAAATAAATGCCATCGCGTTGTTTGAATGTAAAAATTCAACCATTAAAGTTAAGTATTTACTTTATTATCACTATCTAATAAAAACTAATATAGTGTTGGTGACCTGGCGGTCTAGGGGTAAGGTGTCGGACTTCTGTGTTGGAGGGTCCGGGGTTCAATCCTCGGTCCTGGCACAGATTTATCTGATTACCAAACCTTTCCTTCACCTCTGAGACATATTGTGAATGTGGGGAATGCCAGGCCTCCACCGTGGTTCGGATTCCACGTTAAACTCTAGGTCCTCCATTTCATCTCACAATCTCTACCATTAAACATTAGCGTAAGTGCGTATAACCCGAACGGGTAGTAAGACGCGGTGCTAATAATAATAATAATAATAATATTGTGCTTGACAGACGCATGGTATTTTAATTACCTTATTATTAGTTGGAGTACAGTTAACTAATTGTATTTTAAGCGATTCAAAAATATTGAAATGACAATCATGATTTTTTAATAGTTGCGCCTACTCTTGAGTGGTGGCAAATTGCGCTTGCTTCTTTTAGTGAATAAGGATCTGGGCACTACTTTCAAACTTGCACTGGCGCAACTATTTTCCCGTTCGTGAATTCATGCCCAGGTGTTTTGGTGTGATTCCTGGTGAAGGGTCAGCCGAATATTTGTAGCCTTCCAAAGAACCACTTAAATGATTGTGGTGTGATTTTTTTTTATTCTCTAGAATATTTATCCCGGCATTTTTATTATGATATAATCAGATGTTATGCTGCGAGTCCCAATGAAGGGCCAGCCAAATACTTGTGTATATTTCTGGAATAGTTTAATCGATTCAGATGTAGTTTATCATTTTGTCGGATAAAAACCAGGCATGTTTTAGTATGATATACTTAGGTTTTGGGGTTCGAGTTCTGGATGGATGCTGTAAATATGTTATCTAGGGTATATATAACAACCTAACCAATTGAATTGCAGTTTTTTCAGTTATATAATATTTTTATACATGCAGAATTTAGCATTAGTTTAATCAAGTATTTTGCTGTGAGTCCCTGGAAGTACTGACATGCCTAGCGATAATGGAGTTTGTGGGTCAGCAGGAAGGTTATTCCAATCATCCGTGGAGCAGATAATATATATTTTCCAGAGTGAATTATAGGTATATATACATATATATAACCTAATATTATTTCAACACCTTCTTACTACTCGTTTGGGCTACACGCCTAGACGAATACGAGAATAATGTGAATTCAAATCATTTAATTACCCTTTTCTTGTCCTATTGATTTAAGATAGACTATAACCACCTTTTTACCCAGAAATAATAGTCAGGAAATTACAAGAGAATAACAGTATATTTTATTGGACACAAAATATTGTTGATGTACATTGGCAAATTATTAATATAATAACATAGGTTAAGGCGTGCAAAGTCTAAGACTCCTATATGAAATATTACACATTGCAAGATGTGTGAATCGACTGGAACGTTTAAATTCAGAGACTTTAATATTAAGCATAATGTTCCACAAACGTTAAAATTGACTTGAATGTCCTAATCAGAAACCATAATATTAATGTAATATTTCATTAATATAAAATTGACTGGAATGCCAAAATCAAAAACCTTCACTTCAAACATAATATTTCATGAAAACGAAATTGACAAAAATGATCAAATCAGAAACTTTATTACTCAACATAACATTTCATATAAATTAAATAGACTAGAATGTTTAAAGCCAGGGACTTTAGTATTAAACGTAATATCTCAAAAATATGAGAATTGGCTAGACTGCCCAAATTGTGAACGTTATTACTAAACATAATATTTCATGAATATGAAATTGACTAGAATGTTTTAATCAGAAACTATATTATCAAACATAAATTTTGTGGATATGAAATTAACTAAAATGTTTAAACCAGAGACTTTATTATCAAACATAGATTTCATGGTGAAATTAACTAAAACGTTTAAAGTGGAAGACTTCAATACTGAGCAAAGACAAATAAAAAATATCTTAACTTTGGCCAGCGTACGCAAGGTCTAGAACTTTGACGCTGAATAAAGCTCCCCAAAGATAAATAAATGTAATAAATTGTCCAAAGCCAAAAACATTACTAGTAAATAGGGAGATTCCAACAATATATGAAGTTTGGAGAGCCAAAGATATTAATATTCAGCAAGGTAATTACGTTACAAATATATATATATATATATATTTGTGTGTGTGTGTTTGACTAGGGCGTTCTAAGACAAATATAATAATACAAAACTATCTCGCCAATAATGGCGTGATCTTTCAGGGCCTTATACAAAGAAAATATCCTACTACTACAGAAAGCTCGCGCACAGTATAAAATTAATATAACAGTGTTAGATGCAAGTGCTCTGTCTAACAAATAATCCCAAAGAGTCAGAAAGAGCGATACGATTTTAAGGTAGCCTGCTTCCCTTTTAACCGCTTAATGCAGCCAAGGTAACTATTGTTACGTGCAAAATGTCAACAATCAAGTGTGCGTTTCTCATGCGATAGGATAATATATCCGCAATCAAAGTTAATTTTCCTAAAATATGTTTCCCAACAAATGACCCAAACAAATTTGATCAGAGCGGAGGTAAGAGCGCAGCCCAAGGTTAGACGCCTGGTGGCAAAAATAAAAAACAAGTTCACATTTGAACAAAAAGTAAGTTTCGCCATAGCGGTAGATTAAAAATAAAACGTACTTACAGATGAACCAAATTTATACCCAACAAACCCTTCCCATAATAGACAATTTAAATGTCCGAATCAACAATTTGAAGAGATCCCCACATATTTATTCGAAAGAGTATTTTGATGAATTAAATTAACCCTTAGCTTAATTTGCCTATGGTACCATTAGTATCGATACTAGCGAAACATCACACTATATAGCGAGACACAATTCCCACAGAGAAAAGGGGGGAAGGAGGGGAAAGCGGAGTGGAAGGTATAGAGCCGGACAGCGCGGAGAATAAATGCGGACACCCTGAGAACTAGTAGAAAATTCTGGAATAGCCCAGGTGTAGGAAATGATAACTAGACTTGCGCAGTCACCTTCATTTGTTTTTATTGGGCGTGGCTTTCTTCTTGAGCAGAGAGTTGAATCACACCTCTGTTCAGTCCGTTGAATTGTGTGTTAGAGAGAGGTCAATGGATATGTGCGCAGGAGTCTTTTCTGGCACTCTAACATAAACAGTTCGTTCTATGTTTCAGTAGCGTGTCTGCCCATTTATCTAAGGGTCCCGGGTTCGATTCCCAGCAGGGCTGAAAATTTATCATTGATAAAAATATGGGTTTACCCTTTAACATTGATAAACTAACGGCTGGGAGCTGGATGTTGTGCCTGTACTAGTCTTAAGATGGATTATAAGGTGTATGAAGCTACGACAGGCCTAGCCAACCAGTAGTGGAAAAATATGACGTGAATAAAAAACTTACCCAGGTCCTAGGTTGGAAACAGTAATGGATGTAAAAGTAAAGTTCGTCCTGTGTGTGCTAGCTGGTTGGGGATGTCCGAATATAGCGTACAGCAGTTAAATGGTGCGTGTCGGAAAGTTGAGGGTTTAATAACATTATTCTCTTTATCATGTAATGCACTAGCAAAATATTGACACTTTCAAATGCAGTTAACTTTCATCTATATTTAAACATTTAGGTCTTGCAGTGAGCCAATAGTTATTATTCTTTCCAAGCTAGTTTCAAGAAAAAATTGATGATGTATTTTGTTTAGTCTGCATTATAACTTATATGTTAAAATCGCATACTCCTCAAATGATTATTGGTTAGCTAATTAATTATTATTATGATGATTATTAATGCTTTCTAAGCCAAGAATCATAACAGCGCATGATTTACCGATTAAGCTAACGGCAAGATAGTGAGACAGTTTAGCTCAATTGGTAGCATTTATCTACCGAACTAAGGATACCTGGTATCACGGAACGAAGATCAAACGCCTGATACACCACATCAAACAGTAATTTAATGAATGTTACTAGGCAAACCCATCGAAAAAATTATCATTTTAGACCCAACTCAAGTCGAAACATTATTTCCTAAGCCTCTCCCTTGAATTGAAGCCAAGAACTTTAACTAATCAGTAAGGACCTTATAGTAAAGTTATAGTCGCAAAGAAAACCAAAGAGCAGCCGTAAATTCTTATAGCGTAGTAAATATATTTTTATTAAGATACATTATCCAAAGTATTCATTTTAATATCTTTTTCTAATATGTCAATATTAAAAATACGCTGTCACATTTTTCTCGTTTATAGAATAAAATAATACATTAAAGTCATGTAGGAACGTGAAGAAGAAATAAACAAAAACCGACAAATAGAGAATGGGGTCGGATATTAACCAGAATAGAGTTAATTATGGTTGATAAACATTTATTTTCAACATAATGGGGGAATTTTAAGTGTATACTTTTTAACATAAGATTTGAACCTTGGCCTCCTCATCAAGATAAACTGGATTACACGAGACTGACGCCTTTTTAACACAGTATTTGAACCTTGACCTCTTCGTCACCGGTAAACTGGGCTACACGAGACTGACGTCATTTTACACTTTCCCCACGTGCAAATAATACCAAGTAGCACCAAGGTTTTGTGTCCTCTGACTTTAGTACTTGTTAAATTTAAATTTCCACAGATACATTAACTTTTATAATGAATAGAGAGAAGGAAGGATTAGTGTTAGAATAAATATATAGATTTACATGGAAAGAAAATGAGAAACCATTTAAGAAATACCATCTAACTAAACTTAACCAGAATTCGAGCCCCGACCTCCTTGTCACAGGCAAAACAGACTAAATTAACTTGCCATCCAAATTAGTTTATACGTAGTCTTCCTCACCCTTCTTCATATAAGATCCTCGCCTATTGCCATTCCTTATTTTGACACTCCTGAAGAGTGCTCTTGTCTAATTCCACCTTGCACCTGGAAGCCTAGCCTGTAGCATTCAATTGAATAACTATACTCAAAACTATCGACAACTAATGGCTGGAGAGGAAAATGCTGTATTAAAAGTGTGTTTGGTGAAGGAAGGCCTATTAAACCACGGAGTAAGATTAGTTTGTTGTACTGATTCACGGGCAACAACCAATAAGAACTAACTCGGAAGGCCAAACAAAACAAGCTATGAAAAATGTTATTTCATAAGAAGACTATATACTTATAAAAAGGATTCACCCACTTCGGTGGCCACATGGTCTAAGACACTACTCTCACAATAGACTAGACTGTTAATGGCGGGGAGATCGGGGTTCGATCCCGGTCAGAATCCTCGAGAGTGTTTTTCTTAGATGGTTTTCAACTTTCCTTCCACGCAAATGCGGGTGAAATTTCTCTAAAAATCAGCCTTCCTCTGACCTAACGTTTTAGAGTAAATATTACATACGCATATAATCCGAATGGGTAGTAAGACGCGGTGCTAAAAATAAATAAAAATCATGCTATTGGTGCTTAACCTATAAAATAAGGAATAAGCACACATTTAAAGTATTCCCTGCCACAGTAATGAGCCAATAACAATTTTAAAATGTTTAAACATAATATATTAAAATCTAGACGGTTTAAAATAATAATAAATCGATCGTGAAAAGCCCTACCTACAAATTAATGTAGTCCTACATCAATAAATCCTTATGTATTTATTAACAGGGGTTGGGTGGTGACCTGGCGGTCTAGGGGTAAGGTGTCAGACTTATATGCTGGCGGCCGGGGTTCAATCCTCGGTCCCGGCACAGATTTATCTGATTGCCAAACCCTTCCTTCACCTCTGACAAGACATCTTGTGAATGTGGGGAATGCCAGGCCTCCACCGTGGTTCGGATCCCACGTTACACTGTAGGTCCTCCATTTCATCTCACAATCACCCTACCATTACACATTAGCGTAAGTGCGTATAACCCGAACGGGTAGTAAGACGCGGTGCTAATAATAATAATAATAAACAGGGGTGGGGTGTGGATGGTTACAGCTTGTGAACCATCGCTTCTCCTATCACGTACATAAGGTTATGATTACAGAGAAAACAGTTTTATTTAAATTTGATATACAATCAAACAGTAAATACAAAAGATATGTTCAATAGGTTTCTGTTCTTTCCATCGAGGGGGAAGGGATGGAGAGCTAAGATAGTATGGCAACTATAGAACACACAGCTAACAGAGAACAAAGCTATAGGTTGAATGGGTCACCTAAGCTCAGCGCAACCAGACAAGTATAGCAGGTCAAGTATCAACTCTATGAATGCTTGTTAGTCAGGCAGCCATTATAAAACGAGCGACTCATGAAGGTAACAAGTGAGCGACGTACAACCAAGACAATAGGGGTAAAGGGGGTAGTAATCAGAGCTTGTACCCATTCTAATAACCTGCCCTGATGATTGGCAAGAAACTTAATTCAATACAGAGCACCCTTTAATACTAACCATTTGGGCTTAAGCTTAGACGTCTTCAACAATAGAGCTAGCACAGTGGCAGACACTGGCACGTTTATTATGTTCCATTATAAATCCAGTCTATACAAAGGAACCTCTAAGTCTCCACCAGTCGACACCTGCACAGTTCCACTAAAATTGGGAATAACCAAGCCCTAATTAGGGTATCCGTGCCACATGCTAGAAATTTAGTATCCATTCCACAATAAAAGTTTATAATAATATAGTATCTCTGTTTTCTAGGATAAATTACATCGCACCTGATGCGGCAGTCCGCCCGACACTAAAGTTAAACTAACCATAAAGAACTTTACTTGCACTACACACAGCCTTAAGGAACCAGCTGACAAAAAGAAGTAGGGCAATACTACTAAATCCATCAGACACAACAAGGATCACAAATACTAACTAGCTTTCCTGGATAGCGCTTGGTGACGCTCACTTGGAAATTACTCTAAATAAGGCGTCACATTACAAATTAACATCTAATTGACTCTGCAGTCTTATCAACTCTATCCTAACTAAATAGTGAGGGTGGATAGGCCGCGTCCCATAAAATGTAATACAGATAAGCACTCCTAACATAACTAGACTAATGCTTTAGGTACAACCTTGCCCCTCTTGACCCATAGGTCTCATATTTGAAGCAAGCCCGACTGACCCACAACAAACTATTGTTAGGCACTCTTGAGGCCCTGGTTCAAAACAATTGAATAGCTTTACATCACACAAAAAAGAAGGCCAAATATTGACATGCTAACGGCGATATACACAACACTTTCAACCTTGTCTTAAAAAGCACACGCGCAGCGAGCTATTATACAGACCAACGTAGTAGGCATTCATGTTACTGGCTGGATACACATTTTCAGCGTCCTGGGCGACAAGAATTCGACATACTATTCCATGACTTCAATAGTATTGGAGTCGCAACTGTAGAGTAGACGGTGCACTCCTGGCACATTTGTAGAGAAGGTGTTGATCATGATGTTGAGAGTGTGGCGGGATGCTACGCCCGGATAATACAATCTACTACACAGCTCGAATGCATGGCGTTGGCAAGCTTGTTTCACAACATAAGAAGACAGCGTGGACCAGCACGCTTCCAAGAGAGGACAAGCGCATGCGCAACAATCGCAGGGAGAGAGATACAATAAACAAGAAAACGTATGTGGCCTCACCCTACGTTCTCTTGAGACGGTAAAGGAGAAAATGCTAATTAGATTACGTTAATCAGCCCGGGTCGAGGAACACGCTCACGTTAACATGTAGTTAAAGGGAGAGCAAGACATTCACTCCAGAAGATACGTGAGAGATATATTGAATGATAACGAGTTTACACAATTGTGCGAGCTAATGTGCATTAGCTCGGCACACGATTACTATTACATAATTACATGGGTTATAATTGATTAAGGATAGGGAAGGAAAATGCTTCACAGAAATATATAAGTTAAACAAATAAGTTTATTAAAAAGCAAACAAAAACTATTATTATTATTATTATTATTTAGCACCGCATCTTACTACCCGTTCGGGTTATACGCTTTAAGTACTAATTATGCTAATGGTCTAATTATGCTAATGGATTAGGAATTGGGAAGGTTGAATTAGAGGAAGTGAACCCGCATTTTCGTGGAGGGAGAGTGGAAAACTATTTAAGAAACCCCCCTCCCCCCCCAGTTCACCCGACCGAGATTTGAACCTCGATCTCCCCGTCCTCAGCAGTCGAGTTTAACATGACTAGCGTGTTAGCCAACTACGCCACCGAGGCGGGTAGCAAACAAAAAGATATAGAATTTTATGTTAGTGAAAAAGATTTTAACTCAATTAATTGACGATAACTGTATTCCGTTATCGAGGTAGAAAACATACGGTTTAATGTAGATTCTAAACAGAAGATACAGATACTTAAAGTCTCAGAAGAGGCTTCCTCTGCGATGTTGAGGTAGGACCGATGCCTAACACATCGTGGCCACCAGTAGTCTTCGGTGCTGAAGTTTTAAGTCGTAGTTCTTCCTCCGGTGAATAAATACAATGGAATACAAAAATGCGATTCACAGGGAATCAGTTATATAGCAACAGAGCTGACTCGGATTTGAACTACATCAAGATATCTAAGGGGACAAGAGGGGTTAGAGTTGTAGAATTACTCCGTTTTTTCACCAGTGCTGTCAGAAGGTGTGGTGAGCAGAGACAATTATCTTTCTTTTTTCGATGTGTGCCCTTCGATCAGGACGTGAAAATGCTCGCGGTGCCGGTATGGTCCACTGGGGCAGTTTTCCTCGACGCTTGGGTGTTTCCTAGCAACATCAATTCATAGTGAGTCAACACCTGCCACATCTTATTGGAATAGATTAGTACTTGCTAACTTGTTTTAATTGTCTTTATGGAATTTTAATTGTAGATGTCATATTATATAACTGACATGTTACACTTGATAATACTTTACTATTAAGTTCTTCCCACCTCCTTGGTATCAAGCCTGTCCTTAAGCATATTAACACGCTTTCTCCCACTACATTGTAATGTATGGGATTGGTTAAATGGGTATTGAGTGTTAAGGTCTGTTAATATAGACCGGCCAAGTGGAGCCAACATTTGGATTAAATAAAGACACACTTCTGTTTTATAAGATAAATAATATATAAACGTAAGCAATTAATTAATTGCTAAACGAATAATATGTCACGTGTTTAAATATCATGCAATTCTAGTCTAGTTTGTCGGTGATAAGGAAGCTAGGGCTAGAATCTCAGCCGAGCGTATTGAAGGTGTTTATTCCTATATTGTTGTGTTCCTTTCCTTTATGTAAATGTGGATGCATCCCCTTTTGATTCACCCTCCTTTAGCATAACTCACTAGCGTATTACTAATCGTATATCCCAGAAGGTTGTAAGACGCAGTTGAAATTTTTATTTTACATATAAATTTACTCTAATATATTTTCTTGGCAATATCATTCCTTTCGTGGCAGCCTGGAAAATTACAATATAAGAAATTGTATATGTTTCTTTGGATGTTTTTGAATATAATATATTTTAGTTTTCAATACCATCTCTGAAACTTCCAACAAACAAATGTGAAGTGGATATAATATTATGATTCTTGTTTGGAATGAAAAGTTATAACACGTGGAAAACTAAATGGCAATAGTATACAGACAAAGTATATTATAGTATTGAACTTTATGTTTACGAGGATAATACGTATCAAAGATTTTTAACATCAATTGATATTTAAAAATTAAATTTTACTAAGATCAACCCACGGCCTCACTCACGATGCTGTTAATTTTAAAAATACGATAAATAAATAAAAAGTTTTAACTATCTATTTTAAGTATATTACGCACGCCAAACTTTTTCATTGGCATGCCTAATGGAACATCACCGGGAGACTAACTCCAACACCAGGCCTTCAACTTCCATTAAAATCTCGGCTTCAAACCAACTACTCTACCGCCGGGCTCATTCATTACAGCCCTTTCACACTATCAAGCCGGGTACTCATTAGCAAACCGTTGCATGTAACGTGACAATTGCTGTAACCATAGTAGAGATTACAAACATTTCACTCGTCTAAATTCAATGGACTTTGAATATTTAATAAATATGGTTGGGCCAAGGATTCAAAGAAAGAATACTAAGTTCAGAGAAGCAATTTTAGCGCAAGATAGATTAGCTGTGACATTGAGATACTTGGCAACTGGGGGCTCTTTAACAAGTTTGTAATATCTATTTCGGATATCCAAGCAAGCAATCAGCTCTGTTGTTCCATAAGTTTGTCAAGCCTTCAATAATGTATTGAAAGAGTATGTAAAGGTGTGTTTCAAATTTATTTATTTAATAATTTATTACAATTATTTAGCCATCAAAAACAGTGGTGGCTCGTCCTAAATGGTATATGGACAAGTTCCCTCTCACCCAAACGCCACGTTATGCATACAAACAATTAAAGGTATATGAACAAGGGAAATATTAAAATTAGAATAGACATACAATACAAAATATAAATAACAGTTGGTTAAGTATTGGTTCTAGTAACACACTTATTGTCGGAGGATCTCCACGAAATCCCACTGAAGGGCGTCCCAGTCGATGGAAGCGGGCGGGGAGTGCTTAGGTTCCAGCGCTTGCTGTTGTTCGCGGGGCTGCACGTCGCGAGCGTACTCGGGTCGTGGACGACGGGAACCAACTAGAGGGGGAGGGAAGAGAGAGTTGTCGTAGAAGGTGTGATTAACAGAGGAAGGAGCGGGTTTAGGGGATTAAGGGGTTGAACTCGTAGAAGAAGAGGAGCGAGGAGCAGCCGGAACGTTAACTCGTGAGAATAAGAAATATAAATGGAAAATAACTAAAATAGTTGGTTTTCACATTCCCGTTTACTGATCTATGTTATCTTTTCGTCCTTTTTTTCTTACATCCAATTACATGTTTGAAGTGATGGTGAGAAATAAATCTTAATGGTAAATATGTACATGGTTAATCAACTAATTCTTAAATTTAACAATTTTGCTATCCTATTATATATATGAACTGACAATAAAAACTTATAAAAACTAATGTATTATCTGGATTAAATGTTAATATTTAGGTATAGTGTCTTTAATGCATGTTCTTTTTTTCACTTTGGCAAGGGCGCCATCTGTGAGAGATCATTTCAACCCCTATCTCGGGGTGGGGGTCGTGGTGGATCAGAGGGTTAGTTTTCCGAGACGGTCACCTGATTGTCTTGAATGTAACAAGTTTATATTTTTATAATTATTTTTTATTTTCAATTTTTTACCCTCTCATGAAAAAAATTCACGATCCGCCACTGCATAAAAGTGAAAATAATCAAACCAGTTCGATAACATCAAACTCCGATTAATCGCTCGCAGGGGAAAAAGCGACACTTTCTTTATAGTATTGCTGATATGGGTCAGCTTGTGTGTTGTTAAGTTGAATCATATTACCAACCGATGATTAAGTAGATGTAGATGGTGTCTGTCGATAAGTATTGTGTTGTACTAAATTAATTGTAGAGTGTGAAGATTGATAAGCGTATCCATGTTGCCGTGTATAATCGTAAAAACCTTGATCAGCATGAAAAATAATCTAGTAAATTTCTTACTGTACTAAATTTCTAGTAGGATAGTTCTATCTTTTCATCTTTTCTAATATGAAAAAAAAGTTTCAAGTTCATGATTTTGATTATCTGATTTGGGTGGGGTTATAGTTGCTGCTGATTTTAATATCCCGAAAACTTCCCTTAGCAAATGGAGCTTTGGGTCTGATTTCGGCTTTTTAGTAGGTGCTTCATTGGTTGGTATATCAGTGTTATCCTCTACAGTTTCCTCAATATTGTTGTTATCCCCCTAAAATAAAACAAAAAACGAAGTTGCTAGTAAAGTTTTTTAGCACCACCCGTACAGATTATAAGCATATTTATAATTACTATAATGGGTTAGGAATGATGAAGATTGTTATTAGAAGAAGTGTACCCAAATTTGCTTGGAGGGAGAGTGTAAAACCTTCAGAAACTATTTGGTTTTTACCATCGTGGCCTGGAGCAATGGTGGAGGTTTGTCTGGCAGTGATTTGTTGAGCTGGGTCACGTGACCTAGAAATAGCGGTCGGCTTTTCAGGTCACATCGTAAATTTATCAAGTAATTACTTCCTCAAGTCAAAAGGTTGTGACCCAAGGATAAGTTATTATTTCATACCTTATAGTTTTACCCTAGAACATGCAGCCATCGATGCGGGTGTTTTCGGGAAAGTTGAATAAACACTTGTAACTTTTAAATTTTAATGCGGTGAGCACGAAGGGGGATATGCCATAATTACCATTTAATTACTTTAGTTCAGCCTATTAAAACTTTTTTAGTCATTTATTATAATTATATCTATAATATTAATTGATAATTTTATAATTGTAAGATTTTATTTTTAAATGCCAAAAATCCAGGAAGATTGGATTAAAGTCAGCAAGTACTTCATGGTACTGTTGAATTTTCCGCATACGGTTGGGGCACTGGATGAGAAACATATCTTTATACAGTGTTCATTCAACAGCGGAACAGGATTTTATAATTACAAATCACAATTCAGTAGTTTATTACTCACTGTGGTGTATGCTATCTATAACTTCTTATATGTAGATATTGGTGCACAAGGAAGTATTTCAGATGGCGGTGTACTGAAAGGCAGTAGTTTTAACAAAAAAATTGAAAATAAAAGTTTGAAACTATCGGAATCTGAAGTCTTGAATAAGTGATACAAAAATATTTCATATTTTTTCCTTGGTGACGGTGCTTTCGCCTTGAGTGGAACCATAATGAAACCATATTCAGGAACACATCCTAAGGGGTCCAAAGAAAGAATGTTCAATTACCGTGACTCAAGAGCTCGTAGGGTAGTTGAAAATCCATTTGGTATTCTCGCTTTGGTATTTAGAGTACTTAGAAAACCTATGCTTCTACAAATAGAAAAGGCTCAACTTATTGTTAAGGCTAAAATTTATTTGCATAATTTCTTAATTCGTAGCTCTTCAAATTCAGTTTATGCACCATCTGGATCTATGTTTACCGAAAACAATGTGGGTGGGGAGGTAATCCCTGGAAACTGGAGAAATGATCAACCTACGACATCATTCCCACCACTGCCATCGATACGACGTTTGTCTGCAGCTCATTGTAAAGAAATACGAGATGAATTATCAGACTATCTCATGAAGGAAGGAAAAAGGCCCTGGCAAGATCACTTTGCGTAAAATAAAAAATAAATAGATTAAGCTACGCTCTGTGGTTAGTCCCTTCCTCGGCTTGTCACGATCCTTCAGAAATGTCAATGCCTTGAATGCGAACGAATTACTTTCATACAATTCATCTCTCCCTATAATATAAAAAAGGTTTACGGGAGTACAATAAACAACAATGTATTCTCTGTATTAAATAGTATCTATAAAAATTGAACATACACACGAGAACCAACTCATTGAATACATAGTTATTGTATTTGTACACAGTTGTGGTTATATAAAGATAAAATAAACAGTTTTATAGAGACAAAATTAAATTACCTTTTCCAGTTCTCATACTGTTCTTCATTTTCATTTTCTCCCTTCTGTAAGATGCGAGCAAATTCACCATCTTTTGCTTGCAATAGGCACCAGTAGAATCCATAGCAACACCAATTTGAGACCAATCATCTTCTTTCAAATGTTTTTATAATAAATTTTATCTTTTGGGTCACACAGTATTTGTGTGTTTTTGTGGATGTCAATCAAATTCAGACACTTCTCTTGGTCTCACTAGATTTTTTTAAATACTGGCACGCAGCTGTACTAGCTTGAGGTTCGAGGGAACGTATACATCAACAACAAACGCGTGCGGCTTTTACAACTTACTGCAAGCCCCTTTTTATTCGCAGCAAAAACCAACATTAAATGGCTAGCAGCTCATAACACAGAGTAAGATCGAAGTGCGTTCGCGAGCTTGGTTCGCTGATGAAAACCTTATGAGTAGTCTACATTGATGTAAATGGGGCTCTTCAAATTATCAGGTTCAGGTAAGGCACCTGATTGCAACCGGACAAGTCAACTGGGCTGTAAGGTTCCCTGATGCCGAATGGAGCTGTGGTGGGGAGTAGTCTGGAATGCGCACTTTCACATTATCAGGTTTTTCTTGACAGGTTTTCAATTTGCCTGTCATAGTGAAGGGAGTAGTTTGCAAGTTTATATTGTGTTTGAATCGTGTCAATAATGAATATTGATGTAGACCTACTGATTTCATCCATTGCAACCATGCCTTTGGGACAGAACCAGTAATGATTACAAAGACAAAGTTAAAACAAACATCAGGTGGAAGGAAGTTTCCTCTGTCCTGAGAGAAGATTTTAATAAGTTACCTAACAAAGAGAAAACAGCCTTTTGTAAGTACATCAATTTAATTACATAGAAACATTTTAAAGTATTTTTAAATAAAACTAAGTGTTCAAAAGTTATAACAATTGGGTTTCAAATAACTCAATTCCCTGTAGTGTTGACTATTTCAAAAACTTTGCTAAACACTTATTTAACTAAGTCAGTGGTGCACCCATATATGTACTAGGGGGAGGGTAAGAGGAGGCGGGGACACTAAAAATTGTAGCCAAAATTATATTTCGGAGGAGAGAGGAGGGGTAGTTGGATGAAGTAGTTAGAAAATAAATGTTTTTAAGGGGTTTGCCCTCAAACCCAAAGGAGAGTCTGAGGATGCTCTTTAGTAAAATGTTAAAGTTTGGATGCCTCTAGAAGCGATTTGGAATGGTCCTAATATATTTAAAAAAAATTGAAAATTGGATGCCTTTAGAAGTTCTTTGGGGGGAGGGGCAACTTTTATATTTTAACCCCCCATCACCCCTAGTGCACCACTGATTTAAGTGCAATTACCATAATCTTCGTTAATAACAAATTCAATCTAACATATAAAACACAAAGTCAACTAATTTTTCAACAAAGACTATATTTAAATAACTATCATACCTTTATTTATATTTAAATTGCAATAAAATTAAGTTTCACCCCCCTGTCCCTCCAGGTTTATATTTTATTCATCTTCCAAGGAACATACCATGTTCTGTTAAAAATTAGTCTGAAAGTACACGCCTAACATTATTTGATGACACTCCTCCCCGAACTGATTGCTGAGATGGTAGATCTTCTGTTACCACTTACTGTCAATGTGTCTTTAAATTTGACTCCATCTCTATCTCGAACAAAATTGTGACATATAGTACACGCTTTCACAATGTCCACTGCAAAATCAATATCGACATTTAGTGACCGATGAAATATACGCCACTTGTTATTCAACAATACCGAAGGCGCAATCCACATACCTTCTCCCTCTGCAATGAATGCATTTAAAAACTCTTTTCTCCAAGTCAAGCATCCTCCCTCCAAAAGAACGAAATAAGGGCCGGTGTAGAAAAAACCCCTCATCACCTAGGAAAAATTATGGAAGACCAATGTTGTGCATGCCATGCAAAGGTTTTTGAGAAGGAAGTTATAGGGTAGTGTCCAAAATGCTTGTCCACTAATTACACCGTCTAAAGATACTTGAGTCATAGTCTTAACCATAAGATCCGACATGGACGTAGACAAATTTATAGTTTGTGTCCACCTCTGTCATTAAGACCAAAGAAAAGTAGTTTTTTTACTTAGAACACATTGAACCACTTTCAGAAGGCTTGATTACTCCAACGTTTTTCCCACTCACAGCACCGATACAAGGTGTGCAATTTGCCTTTTTTTTCTTAATCCACATGCAATATTTTCCCACATCTCTTCAGAGGGCACAGGTATACACTCTTCTAGTAAAACTGTCATGGCTTTACAAATTGATCTCACAGCAAAGCTTATTG
This sequence comes from Timema poppense, assembly GCA_902141375.1. Taxonomy (NCBI): domain Eukaryota; kingdom Metazoa; phylum Arthropoda; class Insecta; order Phasmatodea; family Timematidae; genus Timema; species Timema poppense. Next base: position 96,059 of record CABFOV010000439.1, on the reverse strand, counting down.
TAGACATTGCCATACGAAATGTATAGTGCAAATCAGTTAATGTGCAGACATTAGCAAAATACCTGAAAGAAAAAGTCATTATTTATATCTTAATTATTTTTGTTTACATATTATATACGTAGAGATTCAATTGAGCTCAATGATTATTTCTCAATCAATATTTATAATAATGTTTTATTTAAATTAAAAATATTTCAGAAGTTTTACTATTGCCTAAAGGTGCTATATAAACTTTTTATTTTCCAGGGAAAGAAGTTATAAAAAAATAGAATGACATTCAAGAATCTTTCCGAAAGTATTTGAAGAAATCAAAAGAAACGGGAACCAGCTCAAGTGCCTCAACACAAAAAAATACGTCTATTGTGAAAAGTTGCTTTACCTCAAAAGGTTATTTGATAAAAGGCAAACAAAATATTCACTCCCTCCTCTAAGAGATATGGAGGATCCTCCAGTTCCAGAAAGATCAGTTTACGCCACTACCAGCGCCCACAGAAAATCTAGGCAAAGGAGGAATGTTGATGATGTAGACGAGAAAATTCTGAAGGCTCTCGAAGCAAGAGAAAATCCCCATCTTTCGTTTTGTAAAGGCATTTTGCCGACCATTAAAGATTTTAATGAGGAAGAGACGATTGACTTCCAAATGGGAGTTTTGAAATTAATTAAAAGTATTAAGATAAAAAGATTAAATCCTTCATTTTCTTCTTCTTCCCTAACCAACCTCCCACCACATCCATTCTTGCATCACTCTACACCTAATTATCAGATACTTCCCCCTCAACAGAATTATCAATCTCCCACGCAGCAATTTCCTCGGCCAGAGTCATTTACTCAATTGCTTCCTCAAAGAACCTACCAACCCCTTGATCCAGTGTCTACGGTGGCTCCAAATTACCAGTATTTCTCTTCTCCCTCCCCCTCATACGTTACCTCACCACAGGAATCTCAAACTTCAGACGTAGAACATATAGAATAAATGTTATATTTCAATAAAAATATAAAAAAGCATCATAACTCATTTTGCTCTTTATAACGTTTGTATATTTATAAATGTTTTTATTTTTTGCATTTTTTAAAAGTCAAATTAACTAGAATAAAACCTTGAAAAGAAAAATATACCAGTGTAATGGGCTAAGCTCGTTTGGCACGTATATACAAAGAAAACGAAACCAAAATAAATTTCAGTGCATACAAAAGTACGAAACTAAAATAAATGGCAGTGTATTAACTCACTGTGTAATTGATACATAATGGGTCACTTGAATCCTGTCAAGCTGGTCGACCAAAAAAGAATAAGCGGATGGGGCAGCTGCATCAAGTCAACTGGCACACCTAAACAAGACTGAACGTCCGCAGTGTGCTTCCTTGAACTCCAGCCAACTGTAGTTCGTTGCTCTGGACGATTCTAACATTTGTGAGTAACCCCCCCCTCCCCCCCCATTACCCTCCTCACCTGAGAAGTCAGATCTATTTCATATATAGTGCAGCGCCTCTCGTACTATTATTGTATCCCATTTCAACAACTCGTTAAATGAGTATTCAGGAGGCTTCCAGCTCACGTAGCATACAACAGCGGTCAAGATGGTTGTTCCTTCAGTCTCACCACCTCACCGTATCTAATTATGTAATATCTGTTAAAATCATATTTTTTAGTCTGTTACGGACAGACAGACTTGTACTCGTAGTTGTTTTATATTCTTCACATGAGAAGCTTCAATGTTTGTCAAGTGTAGTAGTGTACTCTCTGCCAGATTCTGTTTATTTTAAACCGAGAGTAGTGCTTATGACCAAACTTGTTTAATGTTTAACTATGTCCATATGACTAGTTTTAAATATTTGGGCAACAGTCTGATGCCCTGTTCTATATGACCATGTATCCAATCGTCTACCTTATTGTTTGGAGATAAGGGGAGATTAGGTTAATAAATGGCGTTATCAGTCTTTATTTTGGCATTATTGTTGCACCTTAGTGCGGTGATCAACTCGTGGATATGAATCTAGCCCAGAGGGGTGGCCCGCGTGTTGTTATGTTTATATTTGTCCAGTTCCCTTCGGGTGCCGCTTGACATTTTAATGCTGTTGTAGTCTGTCTCCAGACTATTGTCGAATGTAAACTGTACTATTGGATGATCAGGCAGTATTAATTAGGAATAAGCCTGCCATAGTTTCCTGATGGCCTATATTCCTGTTATTACTCTTTTAACTATTAATTAATTACAGCTTTTGGAACATTTATTTTGTATCGTGTTACTCTTTTTTTGTAGTTAACCAATGTTAGCTAGTTCAGTTAGTAGCTATAGCTGTAGCTACTTAAATACGGGATCCCTAGTTTTAAAAGTTTTTTAACGTCATATTTTGACCATGCTTATCATATTTGAGGCTAACAGCCGTATGGCTAGAGTAGTGTTTTGTATTGTGGCTTAACCATAACTTAATTTAATCCTTCTGATTAGTATTGCTTTAGTTATCTGTTTTATACACTTTTTGTTTTAGAAAGTGCGCATATCCTTTTTTAAGGAGTCACACGTTATTCGATATTCAACCCAAGCTTTGTTTTCTTGGTTTAGTGTCATTTTAAGGTGCCTCACACCAAACACAGCAGTTTGGTAACAATGTTTTCAGTTACATTGTTTACGCTGTACATTTAATAAGTAAACTGTGGAATGCCCTCATGTCTGTGAATATGTAACTGTTCTCGTTTGTGTATTTCAATAAACTTATTTGTTAACAATATGTATCTCTCTCTTTTGCTTAACAATGTATGATATCCTATCCTTGCTTAACTTATTTGTATTTATCACCATCATTATTAACGGTAGTCAGGGTTAGGATCTCACCAGTATTAATGAAGATTCTTCATTAATCTAGTTACTCCACAAAATATACTTAATACATATAAAATAGTGAATATCCATCTAATTTTTATAAAATAACATGTATATTAAAAAAAGATTTGACATAATGAACAGATGCAGGTTTTTACTGTTTCTTTTTTCTTTTTCCTCTTACCTGATAGCTACTGCAATCATTTCTTTAGGTTGGATGCACTTTCTTACTTTTTTATTTTGACTCTTAAGTTGTGGCTGTAACTTATTGTGTATTTCTTCGAAAGATGAAATCGACATTCGGAAATTTTTTTAAAAAAAAAAAAAACATTTTTTTCACTCCTGAGTTCTTTATAAAGAGTAGCAAAGGTACCATACTCTTCACGCTTTTGGAGCAATGGGTGTATCAGAAATTCTCTATTTTGTCTTTTTTTATTAAGTCTCCTACGAAGATACAACATAGCAATAAGAACAGCTCTATCCATGCTATAAATCAGACTGAGAGCTATCCGAGACCAAAAGTGGATAACTCATGTCAAAACTGGACCTGATGAAAACCTGATTCGACTCTTTTATTCAGGTGTTTTACCTGACCAGAGAAATCTGATAGTGAGGAAGGGATATTACACCTTGCTGCAAACTGGCAAATTACGTCATCGCTTTCCAGATCCCCATTTAATCGGGGACTCTCAGCGCAATCCTATTGATAGATAAAATCTTCAATTGAATGGATGAAATTCCTACAAATATAAATTGCTGCACAACAATCGTCTAAACTGTACAAGAAACACTAGGCAACATAAAAAATATCCAATTGGACCTTCATCGGTACTCATACAACTACACCTGATTATATCATGCTAAAATATACCTAGATTTGTATCCTACAGAATTAGAAAAACTACATCGCCATCAATTAAGCGGTTCTAGATATACATACAAACATCTGAATGGCCCTTCACTGGGACTCACACAAACATATGATTATATCATACTAAAACTGCCTGGATACATATTATACAGGATAGCAAATCTCCATTGAAATAAGTTAAATGGTTCTATAGATATATACAAATATCCGGCTCACCGGGACTCACACGTTATTATACTCATATAATGTTAAAACCTGCCTGGATACAGGTCCTGTATGAAAGAAATTGCACCGCAAGAGGTCAAATGGTTCCAGAGATCCTTAGTTACAGATATAAATAACTCCGGTCGGATCTTTAATGTAAACTCCAACCCCAACACCTGAATTTCTGTATGATAGATCCTCCCTTAGCAGACAGACTATGGAATAGATATAAATGTACCGCAATCGGTTAAGCAGTCCCAGGTATCTTAGACAACAGACTGACAATAAAAAACTGTACATAATTACACTGCTTTTTTTATTTGAAGATATTTACATTCCAACCTTAAAAAAGCAATGATTTCATGTAAATTGTTTTGAAGCTCGTGAACCAAATAAAATATTTCTCCTTGTTTTCCAATTCTTAAAACCTCCTTACTCTGATATTATATTAATACGTACTTGCCTACAACATGGCCAGTTTTATTGTTTGGATTTTCAGAATTGAACTAGTAAAAAATATATTTGACAAAAAAAAGTTTACATTATACATTAAATTTATTAGAAAATGATAATCAACATGAATGTTAATAAACTACGATTTTTTTCTAATAAAGTATTTCTCAAAAACATTTTATCAATAGCTATATTGTGGCCACTCTGGTAATATTAAATAAAGTATGGAATCAAACTGTGGTCCCACAAAGGTATTTACATTCATAATTACTTTGAAGAAACAAGTAAAATTCACTTTAAAAACTGGGATATGTCCAATGGATAAGATTTTATCAAACATCTTTTCTTTTTTTCTTTTTTTTTGTCAACCCGAAAATTACAAAAGCTATTTTAAATCAAAATTGGGACCCTTACATTTTATATTATAAGTTTGTTTTAACTCAGCTTCCTACAAATAAATTTAAAATCTTTAAGAGTTTATTTGTTATTTGCATTACATGTGTGGAATAGAATAACTAATCATTCATACATTCCTTATTATCTAGTCACAGATATTAAGATTCTGATTCTTATGTTACCATGTAAAACCAATAAATGTGGGTAGTAACGCCAAAATAACATGTGACATGGTTAAATATTTAACAGCTAAAAAAAAATGCCAGGCCGTATGTTAATGAGAGCAAACAAAATTAATTAACCAAGTGTGTAACAAATAATTGATTTTATCAGGAATAGAACATAAAAGTAACATTAATTTAGTAAATCAAACCATTTGGGCATCGCAAAAAAGACATAACACTTCCTCCATCCTAGCTCATCAATAGTAAATAATTCATTTATGGGCTTATGGCCTTCTCTAACTTCGGCCTTGGGCGTAGCTATGCAAACTTTTTGACAGTCATGTGTGGGAATATAGCATACCGCGAGGGCTGAGCCAGCAAGTTGCTACCTTTCAACCTCGATTGACTGTACCTGCCCTATAAATATTATTAATAATAGTGTTTTGTTATGTCTTGAAAACGATCGTAGTCGAAAGAATATTAATTAAGCTAGATTTTTTTTTGTGTGTGACAAAAATGTTCACAATAATGGTCTTATATTATATCTATAATCGAAATAGTAATTTTTATTTCAAATGAAAGTATAAGAAAAATGGTTAAAAGTGAAAATGAAGTCGTTAAAAATGTTGTTTTCAAGGTATAAAATTTCACATATACCTGTTTTTTTGGAATCAAAAGTATGCTTAGTTGAGAAAAAAGTATTTAATTAAATTCGAGATTCTAGCTAAGGAAATAGAAAAAGATGTTTCCTTTCTTAGTAATATGGGATCCTTTACAAAGCTATTGAAGATCCTTTGACTCAGTGCTAGATTTTGGTATTTGTAGGCCGTAGACACCTTTATTACAGTTTTTTCGATAGATGGGGTAAGTAAATGTTTAATTTATTTTTACACTTGACTGGTAATCATATCAAATATTCTAGTTACAGTTTTAACAACAAAAGGTTGAACCACCTCAAGTTATGGGGTGATTATAACTTTTATACTTCTAGTTTATATAACATATGTTTATTTAATTGAAGCTCCTCAATTAAATCGCCCGCATTTCATTCGTTAGTCACAAACAGTGAAAAAAGTGAAGCGTCCTTTCCTTGGTTTAAACCCTTTGTTAATGTATTTGTTTAGTGATAGTAAATAATGAACAAGTGAATGTTTTCGTGTACGGTAGTGAAGATAAATAGTGAACAAGTGTGCCACATTTTAAAAGAACAGTTCACGTTTTAACTTAATACGTCTGGTGAGATACGTTTTCATATTTTATTAATATAATTTACTGTGCTGACTGAGATTGATCTAACATGTCGAGGCTGATGGATATAAGCGAAAGCACGGATATGGATATGTCAAAAGTAAAAAAAAAGATGAAGAAAAGCTATGATTAAAATTAAATGTCATTTTTGAAATATATCAATGTTCCACGTTAGTTTAGAATCCACAGTTAAACTTGTCAATCAGAAGATTGCAGTGATGGAATTCATAGGAGTATCTCATCTTATGAAGGAACAAGCAAAGATAAAATTAAAATATAATTAAGAGTTAAACCCCATTGAGGCAATGGTATTAGATTTAAATGCAAATCAGGATGAATCAGAGCCTGTGAATAATTTAAGTATAAAAAAAAAATCTGTTATTGTTTCCCTATAAGGTTTCCGCACTAGAAAACAAACGCAGATCTAATTCATTATTTTGCACAAATCTACCACCTGAAAATGTGTAGTGTAATTTGTAAACAAAGTATAATCATTTTGTGGAAAAATTTAGATAAGAAAGAAAATATGTTTTGTATATAAAAATGAATAATGGTGAGGTTGTTAAAAGAGATTGGTTAATATTTTCATAATCTACTGGGGAAGTGTATTGTTATGAGTGTATTTTATTTAGAGGTGGGCTTAATGAGTTATCTCACCAATTTCAAACTGGATTTAATTACTGGAAAAATGTACATTCAAGAATAACGGTGCATGAAATATTAGAGGAACATTTCACTTCCATCTTTACTATAATACAGTTCCAAAAGTCCTCACGAATTGACACAGAACTGTAAATTATGAAAGAAAAAGCCAATAAATATTGGATTGAAATTTTAAGAAGAGTAGTTACGGTAGTTACATTTCTGGCAAAGAGATGTATGGCTTCTCTTGGTGATTATGACGAACGCTATAGTTTTAACTCTAGAAATTTCTTTGGATACATTGATCTACTGCCCAAGTTTGGTCCTTTTCTGAAAGAACGTAAGAAAATACAGAAATTTAGGTAGCGTAAATATTTCTTTGCTTTCTTTGTTTCATCCACATATGAAGAATTTACCAATTTATTAGGATCAAAAGTGTTGGTGCGGATCATATATGAAATTAAAGAGTCCAAATATTACGGCATCAGAATAGATTCAACCCCTGATCTAAGTCACACAGATCAGTTGTTGGTCATTAATTGATATGTATCAAAAGATGGAGACGTACAGTACCTACATGAGTACTTCTTAACGGTTTTCCTTTTGAAAAACATGATGCAAAATATATGTTTTGGTACAGTAACATCTTTTCTTTACCAACATGTAATAGACGTGTCAAATTTCAGATATTAGTCGTGCAACAACACTGCATACTGGATTACAAGCTAGATTTAATCTATTAAAATCCCAAATAAAAGCTTTCCAAATGCGTATATTGCTTTGAGGATTTATCTGTCAATAATTGGATCAAATGCAAAGGATAAATAATATGTTATAAAGTCAAGCAAATCAAAAACTGTATGCGTTTAGCCAAGAGCCAAGGTCGCCTATCCTTCATTGGCTCTTCCTTGCATTGAGAACAATACTACTCTTAATATGGACTTCAACGACGTTATTAAAGACGTCTCTGCAATGGGAAGCAGAAAAATTAAAAATTTCATAGAAAATACTATAAGTAGCCTAAACTATGAGAAGTTGTTTTAAACATAGATAGTTTTGAAGTTTTAATAATATTATATGTTTATAACAATCTTTTTTCCTTATTTAAAAAAAAACAGTTTACTTCTTTTTTTAATCCCCTTTCTTCATTGGCCCTAAAAACTCTTAAGCCCTAGGCCACAAACAAAGAGATCTCTGTGCCCTAGGCACTATATATATATGGTACCTAATGGTAAATCCGGCACTGTTTGAATACTGATTATGATCTTTTTCAGTCTTATCTGCATTTTGAGACTAACCACATTGATAAACAATTCACAAAATTAAATCCCGCACTGATTTGACTTCTGATTCTGATTAGTTCCTGTCTCATCTGCAGTTGGAGACTAACCAGAACACTAAACAATTTACAAAAGTCAACACATATAACCAATTCTGCAAGAGTTCTATAAGGTTCACATTTATTTTTGTATACATATATATATGGTATGTGTGTATGTATGCATATATACATATAGATAAATATATGTATATACAATTATACATACATAGATACGATTATGTATTTTACCCACATTCTATTATTTTGTTGTAATAGATTTTTAGCTATACAGTGTATATGTATATACAGTAGGATTTGGCTAGTTCTACATTTGTAAATTCAAATCATTGGTTAGTTCTAAACCACCATGATTCCCCATGCAATTCCTATCTAAATCAATAGTAAAAAAAACAACATATAATTCAAATTTTAGATGGAAATATTTGGTTAATTCGAAGCTTATTCATTGTTATTGTTTTCGAGTTTGTACTAATTTCAAACCCAACTTAACGATCTTTATCAAATCACCCTATATGCCGATTGTGTCAAATAAAGTGGGAGTTAGCCTTTTAACACATAGTAAATGAGAAAGCGAGGGTTTATGCACCGGAGGTTAGTGGGTTGCCTAATATAGGGATGTTCTGGCTTGACTTTCATCCATTCTGATTTAATACTTCAATTTTCGTATGCTAATTTTTCCAAGTTTATATATTTTGTGTTTGAATTTTTCTTATTCTTTATGTATATATTTATTGTGCACGTGGGTTTTATATATCTTATATAAAATGTGTATAATTTAATGTAGCATATTTTTAAGTTATAGATTTATTGTGTTCCAGCTGTCTAGAGTACCACGAAAATGTTTAGTTCGAGTTTTGTATATTCCGAATTTTTTTTAGATATCCCTTGGACCGAATTAAAAAAAGTTCTACTGTATTTGATAAAAATATGTCTAACTCAATACTATTAAAATGTATTTGTTTGTTATCAAGAAGCTATATATTATATTACGTTGTCTTTCAGATCTCACGCAAACATAAGCATGGGAACTTCACAATTACTAGCAGAGCTGCACCAATTGACTTTAACAATTATTATGAAATCGGACACAAAGGGATAACTGGGATTGGAGGCAAAGCAAATAGCCAAGGTAAATATAATAAAAACAATAAGGTAATTTCTTCTTTTTCTGGATCCTGGGTTGATGATATTTATAATGAAGAAAATATGGAAGATCTTGTAAATAATAATCCAAAAAGTACTGATATTGAAACACTTATGTTAAAATTATGGGCATCTGCAACAATTCGAGACAATATTGTCACTGTGTTTGGTTATTTGAACAACAAACCTACGGAGAAATTCACAACGGAATTATATACGTCACTTCACTGGATATTTTCTGCAGTAAAGCTTCGACGGATTCAAACAGTGGAACTGCTGCCGGTGTTAAAGACAATGGTATTTGAAAAACCCCACAGTCAGTATCTTATATTTTTCAAAGCATTAGAAAATGTTGTACCAAAATATCTTAAATGTAGTGTCACCATATGGATCGAAGCCCTTGAAAGACATGTCATAGATATTACTAACATTGTTCGACCAGGAGGAGGAACCCTAATTGTTGACCTTTTGGCTGACATTGATGTAAGAATTTTAGATAAAATCAAAGAGAACATTTATTTCCAGTCCACGACTCTTCAAAAAATTTCTAAAAATACTGTAACAGTGATGGGAAAGTTTTTAGCATGTGTATTTTCTTCAATTTTAGACAAATCTTTAAAAATGACTCAATCACTGGTTGCTGTTATCATGTTACACATGCCTGTTGAAAAATTCAAACCTGAAGTAGAAGAAGCACAACGATATCTAGTAGATGTATTGAGGGATAACAATGTTGAATCATGGGATATTATTGTTCAGAAAGTAGATTTCGATATAAATCTAGACCCATATGAATTAATAAAACAAGTTCTTGTTGGAATAGTTGAATTGAGCAACAATAAACAAGTCAAAGATAGTGCCGCTGATATAATTCCACACTTTAATGCCCCTTCTATATGGTCAATTTATGTTCATAGAATAATTATGGGACCTATTGTTGGCCAACCGAAGCTAAATGCATTATTGTTACTTAAGTATATATCTCAGGGTGACTTCCCAACTGATATAGTTAGTGCGAAGGACATAATTGTGCAAGCGATAAAAACAAAAATATTGGATATAAATATTATACTGAAAGGGTTTATCCGTTTTGATTACTCTAAACCAGCTGACTTACTAATAGCCATTACCAATAGGATACGGCGGCGTTATGTGGATCTAGATGTACGTACTATGCGTGCTGTTAAAGCACTTAATGCATTCCTTGTATTCCAAGAAAAGACAAGTATTTGGCTACCATATGTACCAAGCGGAGTTTATGACATTATAACAATGCTAGAATCCATTGGTAGTCCAGTTCTACAGTCGAGTATATTGAATGTTCAAAATAAACTCTATGAATCACTTCCACAAGAAAAAATAGATTGGATGACCTCACTGCAAGACATTCAACTTAAGGGATGCACCCGTCCTCGATTTTGCCTAGTGCAGATATTAAATATTTTGTTAAGTAAAGGTACGTTGAATAACACTATTAGCAAACAATTTTCAATTGACTTACTCAACTTACTTACAGTTGATGGAGAACCAAAAAACTCCATTTCAAAAGGAAAGTTGTGTGAGAATGCACTTGCCTCAACTCCAAACGTTACCGTTGATTCGTTTTCTTCACAAACAATTCAAACAACGCCTTCCTTTCACTACCCCAAAGTTAGCTACAACTTCTCCCCATACATTGCTAAAGCGCCAGAATCCAATATCCCTCATTTAATCATACCTCCTTTTGATACAAACATGGAGAAGATTATTCAACTTTCAACATCTGTTTCATCAACTGTATCACCATCAACAGCAACAGGGATGAAATTAGATAAAGTCCCATTCACAACTACAGAACAAATATCAAAAACAATTTCAGAAATAATTAATCATGAAGCTATGGGAATAACTTCATTCCCAATGGGAAATTTATCAGTAAAAGAAGTTTTTTCACATTATTTCGATACACTTTCCATACCTAAGAACCTCAGTGATTCCATTGAGGACCCAAAGTCTCCTATATATTCATTTCTTGCTCATCTGAACTTGTCATCTGAACTCGAGTCAAAAATTAATGTGAAAAATTATTCTTCGCGGAGAAGTGTTTTAGTTGACATTTTAAAGGAAGCTTTAAATACTACTAGAGTACAAAATGATTTTAAACTTTACGAAGCAATACATCAATTATTAGAAAAAATTGAGGAAGCTTTAATGTCAAAAAGTGAAGAGGAAGAAGATTATCAAAGATTATTGGAAGAAAAAGCAGCTGGTGTGCCGGAATATCCATCTTTAGTATCTACTATCCCAGAAATAGATGAAAATGAAGGGAAAAAACACAGAACTGTTTTAATTAAGTTTTTGAAACAAAAAAACCTACCTGCCATTTTAGGTCCAGAATTTCAACCTATTAACTACCAAACCAAGGGAACAATGCTTCAAGCTGTTCTTAAGTACGCACTAACATTGAAACATATAAAATCTAATAAGAATCTTGAAGATGCCATAACATATTTTAAAGATAAAATAATTGTTGATGGAATAGGATCTCAACCTGTTTTATGGATAACTCATATGACAAGAACAATAGATTTTAACTTAATGTTTAAATCTGTCGAAGAAGATAAGTTAAGTCCAGAAGAGATTGATGCATTAGAAAGAATATATGACTTTTTTGTGGAAGAGTTCAAAATAGAAAAACATCTTAAAGGTTTTAATTTTTTTGTTTATAGTATGCAAGGTGAGTTTATGGCAGCAATTATGAAACATCTCATCAAACAAAAATACATTGATCCTAATTTAAAACACGATATCAAAGAGATATTACCTCATATACTTTTATCGGGAAACGGAGCATTACCTCTTGAGGCCGTAGAAACAAGTGATTAATCATTTTGAAAAAATCATAGCTAGCTTTTATTTAAGTCAAATTATTATACTTATTATATATGTTTTTATTTAATGCTGGCATAGTAGATGTTTTAGAAGATTAACTGTCATGTAGTATTAATGTTATTATAAATTATTCATTAGTGGGGAAAGAAGGGCTAAGGAAAGCGGTGAAGGGAATAAATGATAAACTTATGAAGGTAAAAATTGGATTTGAATAAGACAGTGGAGGTGGTGCAAGTGTATGCCTCACAGGTGGGCTGTCCATGTAACGAGGAGGAGCTTTCAGAAGCAATGGAGTGAGTAGAGTCAAATAGTCATTGGCGATTTCAATACTTATGTTGGTATGGATAGGCAAGGGTATGAAGTAGTTCTAGGAGCAGATGGCTGGGGAACTAGGAATAAAGATGGCAAGGAGCTGCTAGAATTGTGAAAAAGGAATGGATTGCTGATAGGAAGTACGTGGTTTAAGAAGAGGAAAAATCATGACGCACATGGTACAAAGTCGATTGGTTGAGTAAGTTGGTAGTTGACTTCATACTCGTAGATATGCAAACAAATTAAGAATAATCTGACCAATGTAAAGGTAATTCCATATTAAGCCCTAAACAGAGATCACCGGATGTTGGTAGCAAACCTGACAGAAAGGAAGGAAAGGAGAATAAAATAAAATCATGAGAGGAGGTTAAAGGCATGGAAGTTGAAAGAGGAATAACTTAGAACAGAGTTTCAGAGAAGAATTCAGAGCAGCCTTCCAACGGATGAAACCAAAACAGGGGAAGATTCCGGATGGCATCAGTGGACGCAGCAGAGAAGGTGTATGAAAACACAAGTGGTAAGAGGAGATGGAAGAAAACACTATGGTGGATCGCTAGAACAAAACAAGCAGTAATTTAAAAGAACAGAGCCTTTAGGGAGTGGTTCAGAGAGAGGATAATGAAGGTGAAGGAGGAACATAAAGCAAAAAATAAGAAAATAAGAAAGGTAGTGGAAGAGGAGAAAATAATTTGGATGGATATGTGGACGAAAATGATGGAGGATGACAGTGTGGTGAATAAGAAAATATTGTATTAAATGGTCAGGAATAAGAGAAGAAATAAAGAGGAACAGGTTAGTATGGTAGACAAGAATAGTAAGCTGGTGTTTTAAAAGAAAGACTCAAGGAAATTGGGGAGAAAGTACTTTGAGGACCTGCTAAGTGTTAACGCAACCACGGAGGATGAAATAGAGGACAAAGTGAGAACTAGACAGAAAAGTGTAAAGGACCTCATCTGCGTAGAGGAGGAAGTGACAATGAAAAGTATGGAGGTTAGAAAAGCATTAGGAGGTGAACATTATGAGAGCAACAAGAAAGGGAGGACTACAGTATCACGAACAATATGGAACGAGGGGAAGGTCCCAGAAGACTGGTAGAGGGGAATAATAGTACCAATTTGTAAGAAAGGAGCCAGGAAGAAGTGTGGGAGCTATAGGGGGTCGTCTTGATGAGCCACTGTGCAAAGGCGTATGAAAAAATATTGGATAAAAGAATTGGATGAATAGTAGGAGTAGGATCAAGAGAGGATCAATATGGCTAAAGACCAGGAAGGTCGACAGTGGATCTTATTTTTGTTGGTAGACAGGCAAGAGCGACACTAAGAGTACGGAAAACCCTACTTATGGTTGTGGATGTTTAAAAAGCGTACGACAGCGTGTGCAGAAGAAGAGTATGGAAAGCGCTGGAGAAGAAAGGAGTACAGGATTAACCCATAAATTGAGTGAGGAATATGTACAAGGGTAGTGTGAAATTGGAATAGGAAAATACAGATTGGTTTGAGTTAAAGAACGATCTGAAAAAAGGTAGTACGCTCTCACTACTTCTGTTCATTGTAGTGATGGACTAAATACTGAATAAAGTGGCAGAAAGAATAGGAGAGGAAAATATGAAAGTAATGGTGTTTGCAGCTGTCCTGGTGGTGTGGGGTATTGATGAGAAAGAAGTACAGGAGCAGCTGGAGGTTTGGGAATAAGTGGTGGAGCGGTATGGAATGAGGTTTAATGTAAAGAAGAGTGAGATGGCGATCACGACAATGAAGAAGGACAGACATTCAACTGGAGTAACAGTGATAGGGGAGCAATTGAATATGGTAAAAAGTGTAAAGTATCTGGGCAGTATTGTAGAGGAGAGTGGAAGGAACAGTAGAGAAACCAGGGAGAGAGAAAGTTAAGCAAATTTAATTTTTAGAAGTGTGTGAAGCATTATTTGGAGCAGGGATATGCCAGGCAAGTGCAAGGGAGTAATATACATTGCTTATTACTTATAAATGTTGACGTACGCTGCAGAAACGTGGGTAATAAAGGAACAGGTTCGAAGCAGGTGAGGGAAACGAGATATCTGAGAAGCAGGATCGGTGTGACAAGATTTTACAGGAGTATAAATGAAACAGTATGAGGAATAGAAAAGGAATATCCAATCCAGGACAGGATAAAGATGGCATGACTTAAGTGGAATGGCCTTGTAGGAAGAATGGAGAGGGAAAGGATGTCCAGAAAGATTTTAGATATGGTGGTGGGGGTAGGAGGCAAGAGGAAGACCAAGGGACAGATGGCTGAAGTGGAGTTAGGAGGAGGGTGGAAGAAAGAAGAGAGGACTAGGACAAGATTAGAGGGAGAGACTTGGTGAAAGGAAAGGAGGTGGGGGAGAGGCTTATGTTACAAATAGACCCAGCCAGTGGCGGAAAGCTGTTCATGATGGTGATAAAATATTCAATTATTATTTAATAAAATATCAAACTCATATATTTTCACATAGAGATTTTTTTTTACCAATTTTAAAGCCCAAAATGTTGTAAATAAGTATAGTATGATATAACTACCATCGATATCGTTATACACATCTGAAACCGATGAAAAATGTTAAATTTTAACTACAGTGGGTGGTGCAGAAACAATTAGACGATCTATGCAGAGGAAAGTGATGGACAACGCTGACGTTCGATGGAGCTCACCTGAGTGACATTATATATATAAAAAAAAAGTGTAATACGTAGTTTGTTTTCCTTCAGATAGTGAATATTTATTTTTCACTTATAGTGTGTTAATTTTCAAATTACTAATCATATAATTGTTCCCGCCCCAGCCTGTACATCGTGAAGTTATTTAATTTGTGACTACCTTCTACTAAAGAATAGTGCGATGTTTTTGTAAACTAATAAATTATTATTATTATTATTATTATTATTATTATTATTAGCACCGCGTCTTACTACCCTTTCGGGTTATACTCACTTATGCTATTCTGTAATGGTAGGGTGATTGTGAGATGAAATGGAGGACCTACAGTTTAATGTGGAATCTGAACCACGGTGGAGATCTGGCATTACACACATTCACAAGTTGTAATTAATACACGTCTTGTCAGGGGTGAAGGAAGGGTTTGGTAATCAGATAAATCTGTGCTGGGACCGATGATTGAACACCGGACCCCCAGCAACTCTAATAAATAATACAATAATTTATTCAAGTTGCAAAATAGGTTTTACATTAATTTAGTAGACCTACTGTACATAAAGGAGCTCTTTGCAATATCATCAGCTCCCGTAAAGCGTGTTTGTAACACCATGTTTCTTGCATGAAATGCCACTGTAATTTGTGTGACATCAAACATAAGATAATAAATGGAGTATTGTTAACATAGATCCATGGTCCCAATGTAGGGTACGTGCCAGGACGTTTGTGGGTACGCAAAAATATTTGAATAGTGGCGAAAAGAGCTACTACATGTGCCAGGAGTGTAAAAAAAAGATCAGTCAAAGGTTATGAAATTAACTCAACGATATGGCGAGGGTTAGTGCAGGTTTTCTTTTATATTTGACCTATTTTAGTCTCATTAACTAACATTCATCTCAAACTTCAATGTTTATAGTGGCTATTGAGTGAAATCCTATTCAAAAACAAATAGTGTAGTTAAACTTAAGTGTTTTAATTTTGAAACTACAATTTTGTATCTTATTTGATTGAAATAGTCATAATGTAAATAAGTTACATACAGTATAAATTGTGAATAGCAAGTACCAAGGGACTGACAAAATTTTCAGTTTCTATATAGCTATAATCATAACTCACTATATCGATGAGTTAAATCCACCTCCATTAGTTTTAGTTATCAATAACTTGATCAAAATTTAGATTCAAAAAACAAAATAAATATTAAGATGTAGTAGTGTAGATGTGTAGTATGATTACATACCTATATATTAATTGTATTAATATGTGAGGAATGCCAGGTCTACACCGTAGTTCGGATTCCACGTTAAACTGTAGGTCCTTCATTTCATCTCACAATCACCCTACCATTGCACATTAGCGTAAGTGCGTACTACCCGAATGGGTAGTAAGACGCGGTGCTAATAATAATAATAATTGTATTAGTATGCTTATATAAACAACACTCACTTAATATTAATCACAATTTATTTGTCCGTAATTCTATAACCATACACTTAATACTAGAGATAATTTTGTTTTCTCCCTAATTAAAAACTATGCTAATTAATAATAAACATTATTTCACCTATTAATCTTTTTTATTTGTGAATAAAAAGATATGTTTGTTTTAAATATTTCCCTTTGATATTGTGTCAATTTTCCCTTGCAGTTGTGATTCGAGAGAGAATTTCTTTTGTTAGTAGACATGTTTTCGACGGAAGGGCTCATTTATAATTCATTTTACATTTTACTAGATTTAATTATTTCTAGTTTGCTCAACAGAAAGAGCATTTTGACATCAACTTCACATGCCCACAAACATTAAAATAATGTAATGTGTCAAAGTTTATTTAGTAAGATGGAACAAACTTTGACAAGTATTAGAGATAAATAATTACTATCGATAGAAAGATATAAATAAAACTAGAATAATATTTTAAAATATTACCAATATATAAAATTAGTGATAAATGAGTGAAATCATGAAAATAAATATTTCAATAAATTATCAGAAGCATGTTTATATGGCGAGGAATAGACACTCAAGGAGATGTATTTATGTTCCCTCTGTAAAGTTTGCTTTGAAGTAAAAATGTAACTAGCAAGCCATAAATAAAATTTATATTTTACTAATATATTTTATAAAATTTATTTTAATAGACCACTTCTTACTACCCATCCGGGTTATAATCATATATACTAATTAAATGGTGTAGGAGGGTTTCATTTAGATTAATTGTGCCCGAATTACCATGAAGGAATAGTTTACCATTAAGGAAAAACAAACCTTAGTACACCCGACTGTGATTCGAATCTCGATCTCCTCTTCATTGGCAGTAAGATCTATTGTGAGTGTGACGCCTTAGATTATGCAGCCATCTAAATAGTTGGCATGCAATGGATATTTAAATCTATATTGAGTAAATTGATGGTGATTACAAGGAAGAAGGACAGGTATACAACTGGCGTGACAGAGGGGAGAAATTGAAGATAGTAAAATGTTTCAAGTATTTGGGCAGTATTGTAGAAGATAGTGGAAGGAATAGGAGAGAAACAAGTGAGAGTGGAAGGTAAGCAGAGGAATTTTTCAGAAGTGTGAGAAGTCTGATTTGTAGCAGGGATATATCAGACAAGTGCAAGGGAGTTGATCTACAATGCCTATTACCTACCATTATTGACGCACGCTACAGAAACGTTGATAGTGAAGGAATAGGATCGAAGAAGAATGCTGGCGAGTGAAATGAGATTTCTGTAAAGAAGGATTGGTGTGACAAGATTTGACAGGAGGATAAATGAGATAGTAAAAGTATAGTAGGTAATTTAAATATGTTCCAAATGTAATTTTGTGATAGAGTATTGGCAGTGGTGTCATTTTGTTCCTTATGAAGTGTAGAATAAGAAATTTATGGTGACCATCTCGGACCCACAACTGGGAGGGGAGGGAGAGGGGTGAAATTTAAAAATGGGTGAAAATTATAATTTTTATAATAATTTTTTTCCATAAAAATATATATTGTTTCAGTTCTGTATGGCTTTCCTGAATTAAATTTTATATATCTGTAATATTAAATTGTTGAAATGACCGCCATTTTTGGATTTAATATAGTGGAAAATACTTACTTCCCTAGAAATTAAAAATAAACATGTTGCGTATCAAATTTAAAGTAATTAACGCCCCGAAATACCTAAATGAATCCTTCAATGGTTCGAACTCATAACTAAAAGTTATTTAAAGTAATATTAATAAATTTTCTTCGTGTTAAATGATACGAAAAGGCAGTAAAACTAAGTCCCTACCAAAAACAGATGTCTCAGTTGGGGGAAAGATAAAAATATTGGTTATTTATGTGTGTTTGTGTAGTAAGGAAGGCAAAGAGACTTTAGTAGAAAATGCTAGTGAAGAAACTTTTAAAAATCTGTTATAAACAATAGTTTTTCAGAATAGAAATAAGATCAGTGTGTCCGTATTTTAGACTATCTATAAAAATGTCACACATAAAAAAAAAGACGGCAAACGTTGGAGAAAAGATTTTTGTCATTGGAAAATAAACCTGAATTGGAATGCTCAGAAGAAGTACTCTCGACATCAAAATACAACAAAGAACTGTGTTTTTTCTGTGATGGTAAAGAAACTCGAAAATATCAATTATATAATTTTTCTTGTGAACCAGAAAATACTAATTTAAGGGATGCAGTTGAGTTAAGCAGAAACAGCAGGTGGCTTGAAAGACTTAATGAGTTTATCAGTTCAACAGATGGGCATTAAATTGATGTTTTATATCATGCAGCATGCTGGGCCAAAAATGGGACAAGGGATTCATATGAATAAGTTACAAAAGCAAGGGCAACCTAGTTTGACAGCTCTAGCGGCTTCAGATATTGAATTTATAAATATGATGGAAGAGTTCCATGTTGATGGAAATGTAACTTGTATGGATAACTTAGACAATACCTACATTAATGTATTCTACTCCAATGGTCTTCAACTATCGATAAAAATTAGTTTTAGAAGAGAACTGAAACGTTTCATTAAAGAAGAAATGGTAAGTGATGAATTTTCTCTTTCAAAGCGTAGTAATGAATAAGAAAAGGTAAGCCTATGCCTAAAAATCACAAAAGATGATGCTGTAGTGAAACTTGAAGAGGATGCCTTTGAAGAGCTATTTAAGACAATTATGCATCTGCCCAGGTAATTAGAAACACTGTTTAGAATGCTAAGACTTGTACTTTTTAAGAAAGTATGAATGCTGACTTTTTGCAGGTACCTGAAATACTGTCTTTTTTAAATGGTGTCTTGTTGGAAAAGGTGATATCTCTTTAGAAGCTAAACGTGTAAATGAGATTGATGCACGTGCTAATCGGTTGTCTCAAACACTGATGTATGATTGTTTATCACACTATAAGGTCGCAATTCCTTCTAAAAATATAATCAAGTATAGGTGTGAGTTTCCATTACAAGTTTCTATTGCCTTCTCTGTTCACCAATTGACTTGCAGCTCCAATATTATGAATTGTCTTCATTATGTAGGACTCTTTGTTCACTATTCTCTTATTTGAGACATAGAAAACAATATATAAAGTTCTGTTATCGCAAAAATGAACACCACTGGAGGACTTTACATGCCACCCGATACAGTTTCTGGTGGGCTTGTTCATTTTTCAGTAGAAAACATAGATTTTCATAAAGACACCCCAGATGGGCAAAACACTCTTCATGAAACAATGATAGTCACTTATCATATCAGACAATTGAACCACGTATGATGTGGAAGGGTGAGGTTCACCATGAGGTATCCAAAGTGGCACCAACTTGCTACTGGAGAAATGTATCTTCCATTGTGTAATTTCTTCATCAATTCATTAATTCTTTTACCTATAAAGGAAACGATTTGGTAAACTTGGTGACAATGACTATTGTTCCAATTGAAGTTTCACATTATGTATGTGGTATGTCAGATCGTGGTCTAGCACAATATTATAAATTTATTGGTGACAGGAATCTAAATTTCTGGAATACTATTCCACAAAACATGTTGAATCTCTGTAAAACTATGGCAAAAAGGTCCAAGTCAATACCAAATGAAGTGTGATAGAGGTCGTTCTCGTCCAGAAATGAATCTGAAAGAATGTATTTTTGCAAGTATGAGTTATCTGCAGTTACACGTAGTATTTTTGGGAGTGATGGGACCATAAATCACGTCCAAGCTAAAAGCAAGCTGACCCATCATTTGTAAGACCTTGCATCCAAGAAACATCTGGGAAAAGAAACAGTAGTGCAATATCCAAATCTAGAACTCTCTCACTCTGTGGAGTCAATTGTGGTTGTATATGGAATGGCTGAAGTACATACATTAAAGCTTGTAAAGGACACTTGGACATTATCGAATTTGCCAGAATAGTTCTGCAAGAAAGTAATTTCAAAGTAAACTTCATATTTTATTTGATAAGTATATAGAAAACTCAATAAAATACAACCTGGTACTGACGGCCGCATGAGAACGCCCCTATCCTATACAAAGTAAAAGCCAAGACAATCATACAATCTGTTACACTGAAGAATCTTCTATTGCATGTCAAAAACAAAGATGCATTAACATAATTGTTGAGTAGCATTCTAATAAAGATGGCTGCATTTGGACAAAAAAAAGGTTGTTTGCTATCGTGATGATACAAAAGCAACGAAACTACTTGTTGACAATTTAAGGAGTTCATAAGAAGAAGCTGATACAAACATTACTATCCATGCACTTCACACAACTGAGAGAGGGGCTCAGTTAATGAGAATATTTTCTCCTGATACATATATCCTTGTATTGGCTCTCCACCAATATCCACAACTGCCAAAAGACACTTATTTTGTTTTAATAAGCACTAAGAAACGTGAGATTTCCTTAGGTAAATTGTATGGAGCCTTAGGACCAAACAAGTAGAAGCTTTACTCGGAATGCATTCCCTTTTTGTATCTGACATAATAGGTTCATTTTCAGATAGATCTAAGACCATTTTCTAGAACCGGTTCATGGATTCTGATGACAAAGTCCTGGATGCTCTGACATCATTAGGATAAAGAGATGCCATTGAAGAAGAAACACCCCAAATCCTTGAAGAATACATCCACACTACGTACTTGCACGTGCCAAAAATTAAAACACTAAGTGAGTTACGATGGTGGTTTGAAAGAAAAAAATATGTGTGGTAGAGTACATATGTATATCTCCAACTCAAGCTGCACTCCACCCAGCTATTCGAAGAGTTTACTATCAAGAGTTAATATGGCAAAGAGCACACCTTCATAAACATAGTTTACCACTAGTGACAGACTTTGGATGGGCCATAAATGAAAATGGATCTTCCTTGGGGTCCTCAAGAATTTCTCTCTATATTGCAGTTTTTCTGTGGCCCATCAAAATGTGTTTACCTCTTAAATTGTTTCATGAGTGGACTCTATACTCAAAGGTTTTTATGTTCAACTGATATTGAAAAGTGCAACAATACTGAATATCCTGATGAACTAACTGATAGTGATACATATGCTTTAGAGGAAAAAGATGAACAATGACTGGGAGATTGAAATTCTAAACTCGTATTATTAACTCAACTTATTGTACATATGTGAATGAATTTTTGTATTCATGAGTCATAAAATGTATTTTCGGAATTCAAAACATAATGAAATTATATATATATTTGTAAGGTATATATATATTACAAATAGTTATAACAAACCAAACTGTTCATATTCACAATTAAATCATGGTACTCTATGGAAAACTGACACAAAATAATTTTATTTTTATTTTTTTGGGGAAAAAAATCTTTTTTGCCATATTGAATCCAAAATGGTGGTCAATTCAACAATATAATGTTACATAATTATAAAATTCAATCTACTAAAGCCATTAAAAACTAATACAATATACATTTTTTGAAAAAAAAATTATAAAAAAGATAATTTTTGCCCATTTTTAAATTTTACCCCTCTCACTTCCCTCACAGTCGTGGGTCTGAGATGTCCACCATTAAACTTCATTAAGTAACAACATGACACTACTCCCAATACTTTATCACAAAATTACACACAGGGTCAAAAAACTCATCAGGAAGCTCAGCAGGATGTTGGATACGGAGGTGGTGGGTAAGAGTTTGAGAGGAAGACCACGGAAAAGTTGGCTGAAGGGAGTAAGGGGGAGCGTGGAGGAGAAAGAAGACTGGGCCAAAGTGGATGGAGATAGGTGGCGGGAGGAAAGGAGGCGGTGGAGGCTTACGTTCAAAACAGGGCCAGCCAGTGGCTGGAAGCTGATGATGATGATGATGATTGGGTAAATTCTTAAAACATTAATTTTAATTTTGCACAGTATGAACATAGTTATAATAATTGTTCCCAGCCAACGCTAAAGGAGTGAGCTTAATTTATAGAAAGGCATCGTCTTAAAAAAAACATTATTGCAGTTGATCATCAATGAGGTGATTCTAGAGTGAATGAATAGAAACGAGCTTCTAGACGAAATGCTGTTGAATAAATTAAAGCACTTGACATATTTATCATGATAGCTTTAAGCTAAAAGTAATAAACGTTAGTAAGAGTTAATAAGGAGTGGTGATAAAAAATATGTACATTATTATCAGCCTACTCATCAAATAGATTCGTAAAATAAACCTTTTTGGGGCACACATTTATGCGTAAAGTCTAACGTGTCATTAAGATTAAAATAATCTGTAATATAGCGTCTCATCCTTTGCACTTATTATGGCCTTCATTCACCTCTGAGTTCATCTTATATTGCTAAGAAATTGAAAATTGAAAAGTGTTCACTAATATATAAATATATAGTTGTATATTTCTAAAATCTTGAACAAGTATAGCACAGGCATATCTAAAGGACCCTTATGTTTGATAAGTAAGACCAGTAATTTTCAATGAGTAATCATGCTATTTAAATTTATTGCTCAAGCTTAAATCTCATGTTTTTATGCAATTGAAAATAATATAGATAATTTTGTTCACATTCCAAGGTAGCTTGAATGGATCACTCGATATGAGTACACTCCCACTCCAACTGCAAGTCCAAGAGAGAACTACAGACGATGTCAAACAACTTTTCTCACAATCTGAATATGCATACCTACTCGCTCTTATACCAGAAGATAAGGACGATTCAAATTATAAGAAAAGATCATTAATTCTTAATTTCCTTAACCAGAATAATTTATATGAACTTTTAGGTCAAGAATTTAAAATTTCAGAAAGTCACAACAAAGGTTTAGTTCTTCAAACTTTGTTCAAACACGCGTTGACTCTTAATAAAGTAACTTCCAATGAAAGTTTATCAGAGGCTCTAAATTTTTATATGGATAAAATCAATATGAATGGGAGAGGTGGGCATCCACTTGTCTGGGTCAAACATAACACCAAAACAATTGACTTAAATTCATTACTAAACGTTGTGGACGTCAGTAAACTTAACAAGAATGAATTAGTTAATTTTGATAAAGTATATGAGTTTTTTATGAATAAATTAAACATGGATGAACAACTGAAAGGGTTTGATTTTAATAAGCATAGATCACAAGAACAACTTCTTAAAGATGTAGCAACACATCTTCTAAAGCAAGATAATGTAGAAGATAAAATAAGAAAATATATTGAAGAATTAATTCTTCACTTGCCTGTACCGAGAGTTAACGTTGAAGACAATTGATTGATGATAAAATTAATTGTCAGTAACGAATCACCAGACTATGTATACAGCAGATAGAGCAAACAATGAAATATACACTTAATGCTATTATTGTTAATTACATTAATAATATGTGGGTACTTATTTTGCACAATAGTAATTATAATTAAAACATATACATCTTATCATATATATATATATATATATATATATATTTTACACTAATATATTGACCTTTTATAGTGTGTAATTTATGCTGGATGATATGTAGAAAATGTATCGAGAGCATAGGAAAGATTTAGTCTATAAATGAATCTATAATTGGAAGATCATCTTATATATAATATAGTAAATTATGTTATGAATAAATTTGCATGACAACTATGCCTTCATTATAATATAATTGTAATCGCAGCCAGTATATTATTTAATTATGTATATGTGATTCATTACATTTTATATACTCTTGTGAGCCTGACAGCCTCCATCGTTGGATTACCGGTTTGGTTAACTCAAAACCCAACAAAAAAAACCTTAAATTTGAGAGAGATCAACATGTATAATGAAACCTTATGGTTTTCATCTCGGGCGTTTTATCTTTACGCCTATCTTTTCACTTAAACTATAAAGCGATTCTACACCTTCACCTTAAACCACGCGACGATCTAAGTGGGTGACGTCTAAACCAGGAAACATATAAAGGGAAAGATTAGCGTATACGCCTAGAGAAAATTGAAAATTTGCAAAATCATAATAATTAATATTTCTTTTTTTTTATTCTTAGGCTAAAGACTGCATGAACAAAGCCAAGGGTATATTTAAAACCAAGGAAAAGAGTGAGTTGAAGCTTGGGATAGGTTCGCGTGGTCAAAAAATAAACCTTAGGTTGTACTGCCTTCTGGTGTACTTTCTTTTTCTACTATGTATACAGTCAAGTTCAAATCAATTGACACAGTTGTAGTGAACATCTGGATAGAATAAACTTAATTCATTGATCCAGATCTACACATATTTCAATTTTATTATTTATTATTATTATTATTATTATTATTATTATTATTATTATTATTATTATTATTATTATTATTATTATTATTAGGTGTTCTGTCCTACGACGGGTGTATTCCTTTTGTCAGTGAACTTAAACCACCAATGCTCCCTGTCCTCTGCCTCCTCTTTCAGCACTCAACATTTTTTTATTTCCTTCAAATCATTCAATATTTGAACCTCATCCCTAAGCTCCTATTTTACTGACCCTTGTCTTCTATTAAGTCATGCAGCTTGGATCCAATTTGCTTTTTTCCGAAGAACCACATCCAACATGGTTCTCTGCTCACTTATTCTTCTTAAGATTTCACTATGTGTAAGAAAATATCGTTAATAATGAACAATCAACTTCGATTTTAATGAATCTAAAAACTTAAACGTCCAACAAAAAATATCAATCTAACGTCATGGTTCCTAGCAAAAAAAAAATATTTTCTGTTTTTTGACTGTAATACTTGAAACAACCGATATTTTGGTAGCGAATAGTGACTGAAAGTATAGAATGGGAAGGGAGCGAAAGGCTAAGTGCAGACAGTAAGTCACTGCTCCCACTCATTACAGGCTTAAGTTTCACACCGCGGTACAGACAGGCTTCTTCGTTATAAGCCATACAGTTTGCTGATAAGGCATGGGATGTCATTGACCACCATACATAACTGAACTGGTTTAAATATTGGATGTGTGGTGAAGGCAGAGGATGATGTGTCACTAAAGAAACTGCTACAATACATCAATGGCAATTTTTTGAAAAGAAAAAAGATATTTATATGGACTTTGAATTATAGATTACTAAATCTTATCGGATGAATCCACCTTTGAAGCTGTGAAAGATGGTTCTAGCACGGAAACAAGAGATGGTGAAGATGACTAAGATAAGAGTGAAGAACGTCATAATTCATGTTAACTTTTAATGTTATATTTTTAATGTGTAAGTTGTGATTTAACTCACATTTTAATGTGTTTTTACTCAATGTTTTTTGTCTAATTCATATATGAAAACTAATATCATTCACTTTTACTGATTCTATTCACTTTTACTGATTCACAATGACAGTTTAGAAACTTGTTTATGGTTCACTGTTATTAATTTTATTTGTTTCATCAATCTATTGGATTATATTGAATTCTCTAATCAATTTATATCTGCTTCCTTACTACAACTTCATGTTTTTCAAGTAAAGGAGGTGTTGGAGAGAATCAAGACTAGTTATATGTTAAGTCCGTTCACGATAGGTTTTTACCTGGATGACAGTTCGAAAATCATATGTTTAGGTTTTGAATGGCCAACACTTGTAAAAGATCACTGTTTTGTTATAAATGTAAAGATTTTTAATTACCTGTTATATATTACATTTAAAATAACGTAATTTTAAATTTTCTTATACTATTTCATTTTTTTAAGAAATTTCTTTTTATCCAACTCGAAACAATATTTTAAACATAGTTAAAAGTACTTATTCTTTGTTTTGAGTTTTTTTGTTTTGTTTGTCACTACAACTTTTAGGTTATGTAAAAACATATTTTGGTTTTAGTGGACCTCGAACCTTGTGTGTAATTTAATGTATATTGAACCCCTTGAACACCAATGTGTTTAGATTTAAAACCATTAAAAACAGAAAGGTAACAGTTTTCATTTACACCCATTTAGTGAAAACTCAGGTTGTTCACCTCGGACGTATTTTTAAAAATCAAATATGTCGATCCTAATTCCTTAAACTGCGTTACCACTGGGAATCAATATCAATTAACAAACACATTATAAACTTTAAATAAGTAGTCGTCATAAAATGTGCAGTCAACGCAGCTATTCAACTAAAGAAACAAGAGATCACAGATGATGAGAAATCAAATTTAAACACATTCTTTCTAACTTAAATGTTTTTATATAATAAACTATTTAGCATTAGATATACAACCATAAGTTTTCAAATAATTTCTTTCTTTCAGAAATAAGCTTAAATATCATAACCTTAAAAACTTTCTAAAAATTTGCTTTAATTCATTCAATTTATTGTTTAAACAAATTTATAATTGTATTTATAACATTTCTTCAATGTGTTTATAATAGACTATTTTTTCAAAACATTCTCTTTGATATATGTATATTTTAAAAGCCTTATATTTCATGAAAACATTTGTTTATCATTCATTTCTCAACATTATAAATACCTTACTAGATTAGACTAGACTTTTATTTTATTTTTAATGACTAATTGTTGGCCATATGTCAAGTTATAACAAGCATTTCATTTTTATTTAACTCATATATGTGTGTGTATAATTGATTTATAAAAAATAATTTAAATAAGTAGTTAAGGAAATCTTTAGATAGTTTACCCTAGGTTTTTTTATTAATTTGTGTACATCCATAGTTGGTCTGATGCATTAGACATCGTGGACATAGTGACTACCTATTCAAATAGCTAAAATAACAATAAACATAGAAAGCAAAAAATTGCCACTAACCTACGTTCTTAGGGCAACCTTAGATTTATCTATTACACGTTACACATTTGATTAACTGTAAGAAAAGGTGTTAGCCTGAGCTTCGCCAATAAAGTATAATATTATTATTATTATTATTATTATTGTTTGTAGAATTACTTTACTATGGTTTTATAAGGTTTAATTTATTATTAGTTATTTTCTTATCAATCAAGGCTTTATTCTTGCTTTTTAAATTTATTTAATACATATTTTATATGTTAATTTTTTTACAACATTAGATTTTTTATCAAGTGATTAATTTTTGCATTATTTGATTTTATATATCAAAGGTACTTGAATTTAGTAATTTATTTGGTATTGGTTAAGATTGTATCAGCTAAAGCGGTTGAATAATAAATGCAATTGTCATATTAGTTAGATTAAGTTATTTAATTGATAAAAATGGCATATTATATTTTAGGGTAAGATATTTAAATATAGCCTATATAACTTTTTGATTAATTTTTGAATATTTAAGATCATGTCTAAAGGACAATTAAAACGCATATTCCTCAAATTACTATTAAAAATTCCTCCAAATATCCTAATTGGTTTTATTCTACGGTTAAATAAATACATTAGGAAGGAATATATTTTTTCTAAGTTTAAACCAAAAAATATAATGAATTATATTTACGTTTTTCACACTTATTTAAATTAGTTGAACTATATTTAACTATAGCTACAGCCTTTGGATGAACTCAAAGCAAACCCAAGGATTTTAGAAAATTTGCTAAAAATAATCGTGTAAATAAAGTATCCCTGTCAAAAATAGAAATTAATGGAAAGATTATAACGGATTCTTTATTAGTTGAAAATAATTTTGTGACCTTTCATTCCGTGTATAATTCAGCCTTACCTGTCTTGTCCCTGTATCCATACCACATTACACTCTTGAATGTTGCTAATGCTATTAAAAAGTCGAGTTCTTATCAATGTGCTGGGACAGATGGAATCGCAAGCTTTATTGTTAAAGGCTGTACCAACATTTCTGTCCATTACTAACTCATTTCTATAACATTAGCCTGTCAAATAAAATTTTTGCCCTTTCATGAAAACAATCTGTTGTCATACCTATTTATAAAAAAAGGGGGACAAAAACAAATGTTGGTAATTTTAGACCTATTTCTCTCTTAAATACTTTATCTAAAGTATTCGAGAAAATAATACATGAGCACAACTTCTACCACCTAAAGAATAAACTCTAAGAACATCAACACGGCTTTATACCTCCCTTCGGTGACTACGTGGTCTAACGCGCTACTCCCGCAGTAGACTAAACTGCCGGTGACGGGTAGATCAAGGTTCGAATCTCTTTTGAGTGTACTGAGGGTAATTTTTCCGAAATGGTTTTTCATTCTCCCTTCACGCTTCATCTAAATATAACCTTCCTAATCCCTAAAACCATTTGGTAATTAATACAGAAGCGTAAGCCCGGATGGCTAGTAAGAAGATGTGCTAAAAGATATGGCTTTATAAAAAATAAATCCACTTTCACAAATGTAGTAGAATTTCTAGGGTACGTTGCCCCTCAAGTATCTACCCAAAGCCAGGTTTATGCTATTT
This sequence comes from Timema poppense, assembly GCA_902141375.1. NCBI lineage: Eukaryota > Metazoa > Arthropoda > Insecta > Phasmatodea > Timematidae > Timema > Timema poppense. The sequence goes on along the minus strand of CABFOV010000439.1, from coordinate 67,164 downwards.
ATTTTGACTAAAGTAAGGCTTTATTTTACTTATGTCAGCATAGTATTATTCCCTCAAAACTTGGTTATTTTGGCCTATCTAACTCATATGAAAATTGTTTTAGCAGTTATTAGTATGATAGCTCATTTGCTATTAAAAGATTCACACACCTCCAACATATTTTTAACCCCTTATGGTATACCTCAGGGTTCTAAATTAGTTCCTCTTATCTTTACTATTTTTATTGATGACCTTGGTAAATATTTAAACTCGTTTAGTTGATTACTCTTTGCGGATGATGTAAAACTATCTAAAACTATCAAATCAATTGCAGAATGTATGGACTTAAAATAACTATATAAATGATATTCTACAATGGTTCCATTAAAATGGAATGTCTATTAAAAAAGCTAAGACCAAATCTATATATTTTACTAAGAAAAATTGTCGATGATCACATAGTTCGCTCCTTTTATATTAATGGCTATGGTTTTTTTCTTGGACAACAAACACTACTTCCACTATCATGTTGAGCATATAATATCCCGATCATTGAAATTATTTAGACTTATTAACTTTATTACCTCATCATTTAAGAAAGTTGACTGTTTTCTTTTATCTGTATTACGCCCTGGTTAGATCTAAAATAGAATACGCTACTGTTGATTGGAATTCCATTACCTTAACTGACTTTCTCAGGTTGGAAAACGTTCAACGAAAATGTATCGCTGCGTGCACTGATAAATTCTTTACTAACCGGATTTATTATGATTATGACAGTATTCGAAACTTCTTTAGGGCGCCAAACTCTCTTCTTGTGTAGAATTTATTGCCATACCCTTTTTGTTATTAATATGTTAATTAGCAAAATATATTTTAAATTTGGCTTTGATCATATAGGTATTCATGTCCCTTCTTGGGCATTTCGTAATACAAAATTATTTTCCCTCAATAGCCATTATAAAGTGACCCCTATAGGCCGTTGTATCCATAGCACCAATTCTATATTTGTCGGATTTGACCTTTATCATAAAAGAAAAACCAAACTCCCTTACCCTATAAAGGTTCTGCCTCAAATATTTAAATTTACATCATTCTGTTTTATTTGTTTGCTTTTTGTTACTACTTATTAAATATACATGCTTTTACTTCTCTTAGGCTAATTTTTATTATTGTTATTTTATTAATTTTTTTTTGTAACTATTCATCAGTATGCATCATTATTTAGCTATGATTGTTCATATTATTTTCTCGTGTTACTATATGTGCTTGTAAAGTACTTGTGTACTTCTCAGTGCTGGCCTGTCATAGATCCCATGACTGTTGGCCTACACTCTAATAAAGGAAATTATTGTTATTATTATTATTATTATTATTATTATTATTGTTACATGTGGGCATTATTGTGCCCTCTCATGCTTCTTTAAATTAAATAAAAAATGCTGTAACTCTTACAAATTCAGCTCTCTCGGCCGGTTTATAAGCAGTGTTACTTTAGATTTACGGAATTTGGTTTTTACCATTAAAGAAGAACCAAAATCATATAGTCATGTAAGGAACAACCATATCATTAATTACTATATGTTTGTTTGCTGTCAATTTTTCCCTAGAAATAATCATTATTAATTAAAATTGTTTGTTCTTACATTCCATCTTACCATGTTTTATCTATTAAACTTGCTTATTATAATCGCTTGTATACAATAATGATGCATTTGATGTATTTATTATTTTTACTTTGCAATCCGCCATATGTTCTTATGTACTTCAGTGCTAGCCTGATAGAGGTTCCAACTGTTGGTTAGCACTTAATAAAGGGAAATGAAATGAAATTATTATATTATTATTATTATTATTATTATTATTATTATTATTATTATTATTATTATAATGTGAGCCTGAAGACGTATACTACGGAATTGCCTGTGAAGATGTATGCCAAACGAAGGATCATGAAAATTTTAAACTTTTTATAATTACTTAGGGAAATTAGTGCCTTTATTCTTACTTTATATATGTTGAAGTCATACGCCTTAGACTATGTGACAACTTGCGTGGGTGACTACAAAACTAGTAGACCAAGAAAACTGAAAATTAGCACAATAATTTAGGGAAAGCTGAGGGTGCAGAGATATACCCTGATTTTGGTTGGAAGAACAGTGGATAAAATCCAAAGATATTTATTTGCGGCCAACACAAATAACATTTTACTTAGTTATTTGTGTCATTCTATAGATAATGATAATATCTATCAAAAGTGACAGTTCCAGATAACATGACTTGATGCATAAATATAATAAAATTGTTTTAGTAACTTTAGTAATAAGTAAAAGAAAGTTATAGAAACTTTCTTTTACTTATTTCTAAACTACAAGCCTGAAGAATTTAACTACGGGATCACAGGTTTGTGATGTTTTTTAAAAGGTACCCAATTCAGTTCACCGTCACTATGTGCAGTTGAATATAGCAGCGATTCGTTTGTTTTTTTTGTTTTGTTTAGCACCGCGTCTTACTACACTTTCGGGCTTTACGCTTGTGAACTAATAACGCTAATTGTTTTAGGAATTAGGAAGGTTATAGTCAGAAGAAGTGTACCCGCATTTTCGTGAAGGGAGAGTGGAAAACCCTTTTGGAAAACCACCCTCAGTATACCCGACCGAGATTTTAACCTCAATCTTCCCGTCATCGTCAGTCTAGTCTACTGCGAGAGTAGAGCTTTAGACCATGTGGCCACCGAAGCGGTTTTTCTATTGAAATTCTTATCCAAGGCGAAATTACAAACTTCAATCTAAATAAATTTATAAAAAAAGACTAACTTTACTCTGGTAACGATGGGTACTTGCAGCATACATGCAGTATAATAGCAATGTCATGAACAACATAAATTTCAGAGGCATAATACTTAAACAGATATGACCCCATTAAATGTGATGGCACATCGGAAAATTTTAGAAAAATTCTATTTTTTCTCAAAATATTATATTCTAGCTGAGCTTTATTTTCTAAAATATTTTTTCAAGTTTCTTTTATTATGCCTTAATGGACGTTTAAATTGAAGGAATTAAATTCTGAGCTATCTCTAAAATTATCAATAGCAAACCGCTTTTAAATTTGTTCTTGACTTAATGACCTGCTTTATTATCCTGTGAATAGTAAAATATGATAATTTGACTTACTGGCAAACCCAATGAGAAGAGGCCATTGTGAAGACCTAGACTCAGATGAGTGGATAACATTTAGTATTAGTATTATTATTATTATTATTATTAGCACCGCGTCTTACTAGCCATTTAACGTGGGATCCGAACCACGGTTGAGGCTTGGCATTCCACACATAGGATAACATTAGAAAGGGCCTGAAAGAGATAGGATGTAATGAGATGTACTGGATAGAGCTATCTCAAATAGGGGGAAGTGGTGTACTTTTGTAGGTGGGGCAATGAACTTTCGAGTTCCTAATGCCATAAAGTAACTAAGTAAGTAAGAAAAAATAATGTAGCTTTATATAGCAGTTTTTTTTTCATTATTTATTTTCTATTCATTGTACTGATTAACGATTTTAAATATATTGTGGATGAGTTTGGAACTATTTAATGTTTAATTGTTTGCCTTTAAGAGATTCGGTTATTGAAATGGTTGAGAATCCATCTCATGGTGCTCTCCGCTTATGCACATTACCGCGTTTAATTCATTATTACACATAGTACTCGTATACCATGCCAATCATTGTACAAGCACAGTGGGACTTTGAAGAATGTTTTTTGGTATTGATTCCAATTTTATCTTTTTCTTTACCAAGATGCACACACCTTCTCACACCCTCACACCCCCCAAAAACCTATTTCTTTCACATCTTGAAAATATGAGTGATGACATGTCATTTGTTAACAGACAGTGACAGCCTAAATAATAAGAAATCTGGTTTAAGAAATAATATAGTTATCCAGTTATTTAAAACTCCAATCTCTTGAGCTTAAATCTTTCTATATTTTCATATTAGTTGCATCATTATTGCTACAAATTTAAAGGACTTATTAACTATTTTATTTGAGTGGACAAGTTTGTAAAAAAATATCCACCACGACTAAGAAATATGATAGATACCCTTTTAAAAAATCCCCTCATTTATGGGTCATTATAGTGTTGGTTCGTGATCTATTTCCATCGTTAGTGATAATAATTCACTTACACTTTAAAAACACCACTAATAATATTACCTGATACAAGGACAACTAAATATTACCTGCAGGGAATATTGTGATATGGTTGTTCTCACAGAGAAGCGTGACTAGCATATGCCCCCCAAAAAAAGTGAAATTATGTAACAACACAATGAAACCTAGATTTAAGAGATTTTTTTTAATTAAATGTGTGCTACTGGAAATTTTGGATCGTAGGGTTAAACGGAGAGTGAAAATACGAGATCCACAATATATTTTGTTTGCAAAATTAGAAACACATAAGAAAAAATCAAGGTCTACCTATGATAATTCCGATCATAGTGTGGAAGACATCACACGATTATAAAATACTAAAATTCATGTATTTGATTACAATTACTTATGAATATGTATGGTACAGCATGGATAAAAAAAATAACTTCCATTGAGATAATCAGTAATTCAGTATGATAAGTATGCAAGCTCCTAATAATCAATAAATAATTTGATAAACACCTCTCCTATGCACTTAACTATTGTAAAGAAGCGATAGTTTACCCCAAGTTTGTATTGTCTTCCTTGTTTAATCATTAAAAAAAAATATTTTAGGTATTTAACATGCACTTTCTGAACCAACTGATTATATCAGCACTCTACTTATTAACTAACTTAAAACTAGAACCGATAAAACATACAGCCACTGGTCGTTAATTCCTCACTGTGAAAGAGGAAACCCACATTTTACTAATGATGATTTTTTCAGCCATGCCGGAAATCAACCCGGGACCCTTATCTCGGTAGACCAACACTATACAAACTGAGAGCTAAGACGTTGGACTGTCTTCCTTGGTGAATAAATAGATCACCGCTCCTATGCACTTGACTATTGTCAAGAGGCCATTGTTCACCTTCTGTTTACGTTGTATTCTTTGATGAAGAAAGAGAGCATCGCTTTCATGCAGTCGACTGTTGTCAAAAATAAATTATTGCTTACCTCCTTTTTATGTTGAATTCCTTGGCTAAAAAAAAGAGATCACTTCTCTTACGCTCTTGACTGTTGTGAAGAAGGAATTTATAACCTGATGTGTATGTTGTCGTCCTTGGTGAAACTGTAAATCGCCGTTCCTACACAATTGACTGTTGTCAAGAAGCAGTTGTTAACCTCCTGTTTTTGTCCTCTCTGATGAATAATAGTCTTAGATCATCACACTCTGTTGCACATGACTGTTGTGAAGAAGCAAGTGGTAACCACCTTCAGTATCTACGTTGTTTTCCCTGGTGAAGAATTAAATCAACGCACTTCTTTCCCTGACTGCTGTGTGCAAGTCAGTATTTGCCGCCAAAATATATATAGTTTTTTTTTATTAGAGAAGTAAAAATCACCTCTACACCATATTTGTTGTTAAATACAATACTCTTAATCCTATTTTGTCAAACTATGTGATCACATAAAACGCTTATTTTCTATACTATTATCAATGTTTGATTTTACTGAAATTTGGTGTAGGCTAACACGGCTCCAAAGTGAAATTTGTTTTTAAACCTTATGATTGTTGATCCAAGTTTAAAGGGTAATGGTTGGTTATAATATTTAATAGAAAACCAATTTATCACTCAGAATAGTAGTTTCTGACTGTTTTAGATCAATATATATATATATATATATCTATATATATATTTGCATTAATATAGCGTTTAACGTTTTAACAAACAGAATCAGTTTGATTAATTTATTAAAACTGTGAACTGTAGATTGTTTTATAAGATAATAACTTGATACAGATTAGCGGGTAAAGATTTCAATATTTCATCATTTTTGCTGGACAATTAAACATTTACTAGTCCATTACAAAATGAACTTGCATTCTAATGGGTTTTGTATTAATTGTTTTAATTTTAATTATATTACATAAACAATTTAAATTTAATTTTCATCTTACTACCATACCTAAATAATTTTAATTATATTTTTAGTTTATAATGGTGTTGTAGAACACTCTAGGCACTTATTACCAAATTCAAACCCTTTTTGCCGAGTCATGTGTGCAAATAAGTTAAGATTACGTTTATGTATTATAAACAAAAAATTATGTTTGTTAATTTTTCTCATTTTATTATGTTAGCTATCAATGTGTTATGACCAGATATTTTTTTCTCATTTTACTTAATCAGTAGGCCTACATTTATTATTTTAATTTTTATAAGCAAAGATTTGTGGTGTCAGTAATTCTGACCCACCCCTTCCTTCCCCCCAGTATTAACCTAGTATGGCCCATGTAAAAATATAGCCCTGGTTTGAGCATCTTTAACATTTAATGTGACATAGTAAAATATTTGTATTTATTTGTTGGTGTTTCAACCTTCCTTTGAAATTATTAATTTGATAATCGTTTAGTAATAGTAATCGTTAATAATATTGTATAGTCAATTATTGTTGAATAGTTCTTAGTTTGAGTGCATAGCTTTTATCTTAAAATCAAAATTGCCTACTTCAGAGTTTAAGAAGGAATATTTCATGAATGAGTCCTAATTATGTTCCAGAGCAGTATTTTATTTTACGTTCCGTAATCTTTACTAAAATTGGTTAAATTTATTTATATAATAAAATATTAAAATTAAAAAATAGCTCAATATGTCATCTATTTTTGTAATCTAAATATAAAAAGGAGCTTATGTATATAGTGTAGCTTTTGTATATTTATTGGTTTTAAATTCCTGTTTTGTATTATTTTAAGGGACCTAGTCCAATGTTATGCACAGAATTTCACCATTAGTAACATCTACGAATGAGTTAATTGCTATGTATGTCATCTTGAAGGGTAGGTAGGGGAACATAATCGAGAACTGTTGATATCTTATATTTTGTAAGTGTTAGTATTTTATAATATTCAACTTAATAAACATATAAAAACTAGTATCATTATTATATCAGATCTCTCTATCATATCTGACCTCTCCATAAAATGTTGTATATATACGTCATATTTGATAAACTGTATTTAATAGAGATATATCTGCTTTTACCATTCCCAACTTTAAGTTGTACATTATGCAAGAATATTTTTAATTAAAACTGGTTATTTAAAATAAGCACTCCTGGTGGGAGAGTGGTCCAGGAACAAAAAAAAACATATTTATATATATAATGATTAATAATTATTATTTTTTATTTCATACGCTTTAACACCAGGCCCATTTAACGATTTATTCCATAGGTAGGAATAAAACTATTTCCAATGAATCCGAATGATATATGAACTTAGATCTTACTGTCACCGAAAATTATGTTGTCCCTAAAACATGTTTATTATATATTGTATTTACTGAAATAACTTCTTATGAATATATTGAAAATTATTGAAAATATAGTTAACATAGGTTAAAAAAATTTGTCCTTTAAAGGTCTACCACCATATCGTAATCTGTCCATTTTCTCAATCATTGTATTTTATATATATATATGATATAAGATATATATTTATAATATATCATTTATAGTATATAATATATATTTATACAATATGTATTAAAAATATATATTATATTATAAAATATATACAATTATATATAATAATTAATATATATAGTATATATATTATATATAAAAATATATAATATATATTTGTACAATATATTATAAATATTAATATACATATTATACAAATATATCTATATTAAATTAATAATTTTATTGTTATAGCCTACCACCACAAATTTTGTTTGTGATATAACTTGTTACTACACTGCAAGATGTTATGTAATATTGATTTTACATTGATTAAGCTCTAAATGGTATTCGAACTCATATTGTCATACGCATAGCAGTTTTAAAAGTCAACCAATAAGATTTTATGGACTTGGTTGGATATTACCCTGTTTTGGTGGAATTTCAAGAGTATATGTGGTATGCATATAATAAATTTCCTACACACCCCTCTCATATATGAACCATATAGCAACCCATTTCTCTTCGGTTTGGCTCTCAAAACATTTAATATATTAAATTCCATTTCCTTATGATCGATCACTAGCTAGACTGTATTCCAAAATTGTTCACTACCTCCAACATTTATGTTAAACATGAGCATAATCTCCTTTCAATAAAAATTATGTTATAAATAAATCTCCCTTCACATACACAGGGTGCTGTAATTATTATCTCTAGTCTAAATAAGGTATTTAAAAGTGTTTGTTACTAAAATACAATAAAACTGTTAGTCTAATTAAGCTAGATAAAAGGTTTGTGTATTAATATAAGTTCGTTGGAGATCGAAGAATTTTAGATCTACTATTCATTTTTAGGCCAAATATTTTTCTCTTTTCACTGTCCACCTACCCGTTAGAGATATATATGTTATCACTTAAGATTTGAATTTTAAATTAAATCAATTTATTCTATGTATTATTTAAGTAATCCAAACCAAGAACAAAATGAATAGTAAGCATTTATTCTCTAATTGGTGTTTATTGTATAGTTTTAATGAATACCCACACACAGGTTGCAAATCATTTTAATTACGAAACTTGTCGTATGGAGGAAACCACAATTCAATTTATTTAAATTATTTGAAAAAAAGCACACCTATACATGGGAGTTGAAACTGGGAACTTTGGTTTAGCACAGAATTGCTCTACCACTGAGTTATCCAGGATGCATCCCTGATTAAGGTCATTCTTCACTCATAGCTTAAGACTGAGTCTGTGATGGACGTATGGAAATAGTCAGTTACACATAAGCTACCAAAGCCCTCTACGACTTGGGAAGGCTGTTATGCTGCCAAGTATAAAAAAAATACAAGGTTGTAATTAAATCAAAATTACAATGAATTATCAACACTAAGGATATAAATCATCGTAATTACGGCATTGTCATTTGGAGTGGACCACAATCCAATTAATTTAAATTAGTGTAAAAATGACACCTGGAAACAGAGCTAGAATCCGGGACTTTTCGATTAACCCACCAAAGCTCTACCACTAAGCTATCCAAGATTCATCCAATGATTAAGGTATCAGTAGCCACCATGGGGCCTTAGCACAGTATGACCTTGAATATCTTTGTAAACATCCTTGTGTGACAACAACATGTTGCTGTGTATTTATCCTCCGGGCATGATCATTAATTGTCGATTAGGGGGTTATTGTGGTGAAAATTCGTGTAAACATCCTTGTGTGACGTATGTCCTAGACTTCCCCGCCGCCACCCAAGCCGAGCCTCAAGACATGTTGATTGATAATTGATGATTAATTGTCGATTATCGATGATTGGTTTTCACTGCACGGCGCAGTTTATAGAGTAGACAGTGAATATAAATATATAAGAGTATTGTGATAAGTTGTTGACGCAAACTCTGTCCTGTTGGTTTTCCCCCGGGCATGACCATGCCTGTTGATTGTTAATTAATTGACGATTTCACATCGATCTGGGATATAAAGTGGGGCACCCCGCTTGGTCGTCTATTTATAAGCGTTTGTAGAGCGGATAAAGATGGACAAGTTACAGCAGTTGATAAATATTGTTGACGCCTGGCAGACCTTAAAATTGAGTGATCTAATCGTCGACCAAAAGTACTCGTTGGATAAATTAAAAGCAGTCAATACAAAGTTCGGGAGACGCCCAATAGCCTACCTAGATGGTGAGTTTTGTGTATTTTTACCCTGTCGTTTCGATACCCTTGCATATGAAGACGTGTGCGAGCTTAATAACTAAAAACTGTTATTTACCTGCGCCGGAGTAAAACCCGGTTCACCCACCGTTGTAAACTTTGAACGCGTTTAAGAGTCAAGCAGTTGGGTATCGGCAACGTATTGCACAGTAGACCCTACAAATCATCCAGCACGTTTAGAGGTCAGGTACGCTAACCATGCTTAGAACCGGCTATATTAATTTAACGTTTGTGGGTCATACTATCGCGGGGTGTGCTTATATGACGGCAGAAAATATCCACAGTGTGGATGTGAGTGATAGACATGTAATTTACAAAGTAGTGAATCATGACAGAGGTGTACCACAGGATCGAGGCTACATAGAGTTCTGCGACTCTATCTTTCACACGATAAGACCAACTGAAGTACTACCCTACGAGAGAATCGAGGATATCTACCTGTGTGATATGGAATGTGCTGTGTACAATTTCCGCAAAGGGGACGTTGTGGACGTGTTGCCCAGGCCTACAACACCACCCTTCCACCCCCCACCAACACCCTTCACGACGCCATCACCAGAGTACCCATCGCCAGAGTCGTCTGTCTATAGTAATCAAAGACCTAAATAATATTACTGATTGTAAATTAATTGCTGATTGTCAATTATAAAAACAAGTAAGAATATATTGTTGGTAAGGTGACAAGTTCACACACGGTATTCAATATCTTGTGATAGTGTACCAGCATTTGCATGGAGTGGGAGTTGAAAATAGCCTAGAATATTTTCAGCCTTTGACGGTGGAAATGTTTGAACCCCTAACTCCTCTACCAGTCATGGATTCGATTTCAACCTCCTCCCCACTGATTCTGACAAAAACCTATATAATATTTAAGGTAAGGTGACAAGTTCACACATGTAATCTAAGCCACACGGTATTCTGGAGGAAGAGTTGGAAAATAGCCTCAGCTTAATAGGTCAGTGTTCGAATTCCAACCTATATAGTTAAAAAAATTGTCAACAGCTATCTATCTATACGCCTATATATAAGGTGTCTATTTCTAAGCCACACGGTATTCAATAGCCTCGGTGTTCAACAATGAGCCCCAGGTATGAGAACGGAAAATGTGCACGCATTTTCACAAAGTGTGCGGGGGGCTGACACCTAGAATGGTCATGTACCGGGAATCAAACCCGCATCGGCAGTGATGCCTAAGACTACGCTACCAGGGATGCAGGTAAATTTACAAGTGTTATCTTTGTTGACCGCAGGTGAATTAGCTATATGCTCTTAAATAAGGTGTCAAATTCATACACGTAAGTGTACCAGCAGGGAGAATATGGAAAACCTACCAGTGCTGATGAAGGTATCTATGGCGTGGATTTGTACTCACAGAGACTTCCCCCAGTGTTCTGTATCTCTGGAAGTGGAAAACGATTAATAAACACTCTTCTCTAGATATTTATGGTCCTTTCCAGGGTTTGAACCCTACGGCCGTCGAGTGAGCTTTAAAATACTTGGTCAGGGGTCCCGTGGCGGGCCCCACTATAGACCGTTTTGAGTGATCAACATTAACGTATCTAGGAGATAAACAGTTTATTGTGCTTAGCCCAAGAAACTCGATTTGCAATCAATATTGACCATGCGACACAACTATAGCAGGAAGAACAGTTGGCAACAAGAGTTACTAAATTATAGGTCTAACTCTTAAGTGTTGAAGAAATACTACGCCAAAGAATATAAACTCTGTTACCTACTACACTGTTAAGCGCACCTTATATCTGTCGTTTAGGTGAGAGAATCTAGGTTTGACTCTGGAGCACAGAACAAAACACACGAGTCCTTTACCGGTGGTAGATGGTGGGGGGTTCGAATCCCTGTGATGGATCAAGTCGACAAGCGCCGCTAATGATGTACCCTGGGCATGTTGATTGCTAATTGATGATTGATGATTTAAATAAATAGCCTAGAATATGTTCAGCCTTTGTCGGTTGAAATGTTTGAACCCCGATCTCCGCCAACCAGGAAGGTGTTTAATATTTTAATGTTACGCAATACAAAAGAAGTGTAGTTAGAATATACTAATGCTTGTTATAATAATACTTTCTACGTATTTCAGACAAACCACAATAGTCACATGCTCCTCTAAGAGCTGTTGATTGCACCATTTGTTCACCTAAGTCACACTGTATTCTAGAGGGATGGGTGGAAAATAGCCTCAGCTTTATAGGCCAGTGTTCGAACTCCAACCTATCTAGTTTTTTAATTTGTCATCAGCTATTTATCTATATGACTATAAGGTGTCTAGTTCACTTAAACAGATGCATAATAAGTCACAATATATTGTGATAACATACCCGCATCTGCATGGAAATAGCCTTGGTGTTCAAACAAGCATAAAGGCAGTGCCCTGCTTAGGTACTGTGAAACTTCCCTAGAATATGTTGGAGATGGCAACATTGTTACGCAAAGAGAAAGTATTTTATCCATAATGTTTGAGACAGAGCAGGAGAGAAAGAGGGTGTAGACGTTAAAACAAAAACATAACAGTTTTTACAATATTTATTTACAATAAAAAGTATATATATTTACATAGTGGCCTCTATACTAAAGATGATTTGATATGTACAATAAAATAAATATTTGACTAGAAAAAACTGTTTAGGTAGGTGGAGGATGGTACTGGCTGCTAAAAAAATATATCCCGGTTGCATAAAATAAATCTTTGAAAATTGGTATGTCGGTGGGAACTGTCTAGAGTAAAAGGTGATTATTCAGCCCGTCTAAATGATCACCTTTTAGTCGTGGTAAGCGCGTTTACAAGGACTCTGATAACAAAACGGCAAATTGTTATAATCATCAATTATCCTTCGTTTGGTGTACACAGGCCGGTAGACTTTACTCTGCGAAACGGTACATACAGTCGCAAGACCCTTTCTTACAATTTTGTGCGGTATCTGTATGTACCTTTCCGCAGCCTGTTCGGAGACCATCGCTTTCAAAACTTCAAAATTAACGTCGTTCCGGTTGCCGAAGATTATGGTGATCCCGTGAACCTTGCACATCATTTTTGTTTTGGCAGCGTCACCAATGACACAAACTCGGTAAGTGTAATTCTTGGGACTGCCAGATACAAAGGCGCTAATGTAGCTTCCCGGACCGTAATCCTGAAGTTCGTCGGTGAGGTCACCTAAAAAGACTCTGGTTCGTGGACTCCAATCGCCGGGGCGTTCAGTGAATATAATGCTATCTGTATCGTGATACAAAAAGTGGTCCCCCAATTGTTCAAGGATGCTGTATAGGTGCAACCTAGCCATAGCAGTCGTGTAGTACGCTACCACCACACTCGTGTTAGGGTTAGGGAGCAACGCGTCACGCGCATCCTTGTAATTGAGGAACATAACCTCATCATTTACATCGATGACTCTGTCCACGGTCATGTACGGATCCGTCAGGTACTTGTGGATGCACTGATAGTCGTTGACAACGGCTACGTGTGGTAAATCTGGTCTTTGCCCAAACTTTCCCCATGGCGAATTTAAAAATAGTTTAGCCAGCGTGCGGAGACCGGTGTTTCTATACAAACTGAGCTGAAATCTAGTTTTCCTCACCCCCTCCCCCTTTCCTCATAATTTTGAATATGTGCTAAATTTTCCTCTTTTGAGGTGCACCACTCTGGCCAACCGCTGTCCTCTTGTTTAGTTTTCAAAAAATTATCAATGTAGCCGTGAAACAGGCTGTCAGAACGTGTCTGACGATCGTAAACAGATACATTGTACTCCCACACTTCGTGTACTGCTTCAATGGTGTAGCCTTTCTCAACGGCTTTCCGGATCTCGTCAATCACCCAGACGCCTGTCAACCAGCGATCTCTTTTGTCGCTGTGCCGACACACGCCTTGGATTTTCTCCTCCCTGAATTTCCTGCACAAGATGAACATTAACTTGTCGTGCATCCGTGTAGGCAATACGGGCATGAATAAATCCCGTGGAGGCGTCACTGTAACTTTGGCTATGCCTTCTACTTTATCTATAGGGGACAATTTGGCCCAAGTGAATTTTGGGGTGGCTGACGGGGTATTTTTTGTACTTGCAAACGTAAGGATACAACGAACACACATCCAAGTACTTGATCTTCTTAAGGTCTGCTTCGTGGAAGAGCTTGATACAATTTGTACGCCCGCCAAAGAATGCTGGGGTTGATGGAATACACCTCGTGCCGGAGTACAAATTGCTTTAAGTCCTTGTCTGTGCGTTTCATCGCATTAAACTTACACTCCCACATCTCTACGACCGTGTAGCCGGCGTTCTTAAAATTTTCTAAACAAGCCATGGTCGCTTCATAGCGCGTCTCCGTGGTCTCGTGGCGGCTTGTTTTGTTAGGGGTGGTCCTGTCAGGATATCAGAGAGGGCACCCGTGCCAATAACAGCCCCAGAACTGAAAGACGGTGGTGGTATCTTCAGATTTAACAACGCCGTCTACACGTCGCCCTAACATATATTCCTCGTGGCCGTTACCCGCATGAAGGATAGAGACACCGCGTTGATGGGCCTCCCAGCAGAGCCATTGTACAGCGACGTGCGACTGTTGGTCCGCGCACCTGTAGCCGCCGTTAGGAACGATACCTACCTATTTTCCTTGAGGTGACTATGGCGATACACCATCATGGCCACTCATGCGATCGTACACGACTCTCTGAAAGGATCCACCTTTGTGGTAGCCACGAGCATGTATCTAAACTTGAGGCAGGCCTTCCGCAGGATCTCTACATCTTTTATACAGTACATTTATAACTCTGTGTTGAAATAAAAAACGTGATTGACTTTGACCAATATGACATACCATTCCTCAAATTGCTTCCTTCCATAAACCAACATTTCACCGATGTCCTAGTCCTACTTTAGCGGCAAGGGACCTCAATGTGCCACGTTTTCATTCTTGTTGAAAAAATGGAGGAAATATCCCTTAGCCAAGGACTCTTCCAGACCAAATGTCTTGGACATTTTGGACAGCGCCATCGTTAGAAAGTTTAACGCATCGATAAAGTGAAGCAGACCGTAACGGATGGACATAATTTTACCACCGTTCATAATGAATTATGGAGTCCATTTTATCACTTCCAGCATAAACTTTAGAATGAAATTACCATCGTAGGCTTATTAATTATGGGAAATGAGAATGACTTCCTTGAACGCTTTAATTTGCTCTAAAAACAGAAAAATTGGGTCATTGTCACGTCACCATTGAATATGCGTGTACTAGCGTTCCCACAATCGGTGCAATGATGGTCAGTTCCGTTTATATGAGGACAGGTATTGCAACATGTCTGCACAGCACATAGGCTGAGTTCGTGCAAGTAGGTGTTGTGTGCACCCTGAAGTGTCGTTTCTTGCCTGCATTTGAGCTCGTAGAATACAAACATGAACTTGCTCTTCTTCAAAGAAGGCTTTGACGGAGACTGCGTCATATAGCAGAAACTACAATAGGGACGAAATTTATCGCATACTCTACAAAGTCTCGTAACACCTATGTAAATAATTCACCCTTTCCAAACTAAAAAATTGTTTGCAAACCTCGCAGACCTTTTTGACGTCGCAGATCGATTTATTACCACGGAATAAACCTGGACGTTTGTCGTTATCGTAACAAGTCTGGCTAACGAACCACCACCCACTATATTTACAGGCCACAGATCGATCACCGCTGCAGATCACTTTAGCGCAGAACATTTTACACGCATACTCGCATTTGTGCACTTTATTTGTGTCGAACGGCATGCGAAACTCGCGAAAAAGTACTAGCTTTTAAAAAAAAGCTGCTCTCAGAGATGTGACGACGTTAAAATTGTTTTTATTATAGTTGTGAAAGTATAAACCAATGTAACCCCTAAAAGAATGTTCGGGTGGGCTAGGCCCCTCCCCTGACGTTACCGGAACACGGTGAATTTGTACTAGGAGAGGTATGTTTGAAATTGTTTCAGCTCAGTGAGTCCACCACTTTGCAAAAGACATACATAGACATCACGGTATAACTCCTCTGCTTTGTATTTTTGAATGTGATAAGCCTTTTTTTATATTAGGTGTTTATATCCATACATCCAGGTTCTCTTTTAAAAGTACAAACAACCTTGGCGACAACCAATGTACGGGCAAGACATTGTGTGTCGTCATTTTGAATAGTAATGATTCCTTTGCTCTGTTGGCTGTATGTGGTGGCGGGAGAGAGTTTGTCACAATAACGTGCACTCCCCCGAGTCTATTTAAAGTGGTGTAGTTTGGCATACAACGGGGAGGAGATGAGGAACACAGCATTGCTTTGGAGTACCTTTTCTAGACTATCCAGTAGAGCTCTGGCGTCAAGTTGGTCCGCACGTCTGAACTAGACGTACACGGGTCTTGCCGTAGAGTCCACACTGTATAATAATAGGTCTACAGGATCCTCGGCGCTGACTCCGTGAACCTGGAAACGCCTGAATAGAGCATTGATCTGCTCCTCCAGCCAGCTTTGAGCGTCACGATCGCTCTCCGGCTCTCCTATTTGAATGACTAATTCACGGCCCACGTAAAAGAAGCGCTTCAATTGTTTGATTCTCTCATTGACGATACGAAGGGAGATGCCTTTTGGCAACCCTTCATCTACTTGATTTACTGAGCCACTGGGGGGTTGGGGTGACAACGATGGTCCAGCCACCTGGAAGGCCGGTACATTGTCACCTCGACCTCCAACTGGGGTCGAAGAAACCCCCTCTCCAGGGGCGATGTAATATTCACGGTCCACTGAAGGCTTGCCAGCGTTGAAGGCAGCCTCCAGCTAAGCTGTAAATACAAAGGTCATATGAGTATACTTACTACTTTAGGAACTATCTAGCTCAAGCATCGCAACCGACTGCTTGTTCAGGCTATACGCTAACGAGTTATAAGAAGAGTGGAATACCATCTTTAGTACACCTCATCATTGGCAGCCCAGTCTATTGCGAGTGTGACGCCTTAGACCCTGCGGCCGCCAAAGCAGGTTAAAATACTAGTTATTTCAATCAAATATGCTATGGGTCTAACAATGAAAAATAACATTTAATTGTATAGTATTAAAATATAACTCATGCTTCTCACTGTCTTAGTTCGTTTTATTAGTAAATTTAAAACATTGCCATAAGGTTTATTTTTGGGCATCGTTACTTTCAGTAAACTAGTATTTATCTAATATTTATAGTAATTGGTAAAGAATATTCCTATTTGTTACAAAGCAAAAATACACAGGTAAGCCGTTTCTCATTTAGGAGTTTATACTATAGACCAACATAATTCATAAAAATCTGTCAAATCTTGCTTTTTTGGAAAGATTTAAATATAACATGTGCTCCTCACTGTCTAAGTTCGTTTTATTAGTAAATTTAAAACATTGCAATAAGGTGTTTTTTTTTGTCATTGCTACTTTCAGTAAGCTAGTATTTAGCTAATATTTATAGTAATTTATATAGAATATTCTTATTTGTTATAAAGCAAAAAAGTTTGTTGAAATAAAATAAAATATATCGGTAAGCCATTTCCCATCCAAGAGTTTATACTATAGGGCCAACATACTTCATAAAAATCTGACAAACTGTACTTTTTTGGCTTTAGATCATAAGCATTTGTAGGCCATACACAAGTTGACGTGACTCTCAAACCTTGTTTTCTTAAGGTGTCACAATAAATACTATATAGTACAAAGAAATTTTAGAGTGAAAATGTTGTATTTGACGTGTATTTCCTAGCAGGAAAATAATCGGTAGGGGTTCTTATTTTCTATACACGTGCGAAAAAGGTTGGTCCCTTAAAGTCCCAAGGTTAAAGGGCTAGGGGTTCAGTCCTTGGCTTGTGGTGTAGGGTAGTACTTACCTATAGCTTTTTCAATCATATCGAGGTCATCGTATACAGACGCGTGCTCTATAGCTGGCTGGTTAGGTCTTTCAGGGGGTGGGGGGAAGGTATGGGTTAGAGACATCTCGGGTGAAAAATATAAAAATAATATGAAGCGCAATGTTGTATACGTTTGACAAAAGATACTAAATGAAAGAGGGACCACCTTTAAAATATTAACCGTTTAATATGGCCGGTTCGGCTACGCAGATTCCGTCGTTATTGAAATTGTCAAGCAAATTGGTTTCCGCGTCGTCTCCTAAATATATACAAATGTATGTTGAATGACACGCGTCTTACTAACCGTTCGGGCTATACTCTAATAAGAAGGTTGAATTTATTGAAAGTGAACCAGCATTTGCGTGGAGGAAGAGTAGAAAACCACCCCAGTTCACCCAACCGAGATTCAAACCTCGATCTCTCCCTACTCAGCTCAACACGAAACGCGTTACTCAACTACACTACCGAGACGGGTACCTATAATTTGATTATTTGTTATTTACATGCCTTGCCAAGTTTGAAGTTCTCCTGAAGGTAGCGCCTTATAGATAATTTTTTTAAACAATGATCGTATTACCGAAATGTCATTCCTCTGTATAAATACGGCCGGATTTCCATGTAACGAAACAATTGTTTGTTCAAATGCCTGAACTAGGAATGTCGATAAATAGGTTTGCTCCTTAAGGCGATCACTCCCACTGATCGGTTTTAGGTTGAGGGCCAATTCTTAACTCTTTATGCAAATGCAGGTACACAAATCTCTCTATTCCTCCCAATACTGATCGGTTTATCGAAGCCATATAAACAAGGTTGAGGGCCAATTATTAGCGCTTTCTATGCAAATGCGGGTACATAAATTCTCTATTCATCCCAATATTGAATGGTTTATCTAAGCCATATAAACTAGATTGAGGGCCAGTTCTTAGAACTCTCTATGCAAATGCGGGTACATAAATCTCTCTCTTCCTCCAAATACTGAACAGTTGATCGAAACCGTACAAACTAGGTTAATGGCCAGTTCTTAGCGCTCTCTATTCAAACGAGGGTACATAATTCCCTCTCTTCCTTCCAATACTGTTCGGTTTATCTAAGCCATATAAACTAGATTGAGGGCCAGTTCTTAGAACTCTCTATGCAAATACGGGTAAATAAATCCATCTATTCCTCCTTCACATGTCCTTTACAAGTGCTCGTTTTCCTGATGAAAAAAATTCTCCCCTCCGCGAAGAAAGGCCAGAAAGTTGTAATAAAACATTCGTGACCAATTGGTTACAACGTTATAACAGCTATGGTAACTTTATTAGCTCTCGCCCTCCGTGCAACTGCGAGTACCTAAATATCGAAGAAGGCCAATCTAACAAGTGAGTAACACCCTAGACCGTACGACCACTGAAGGGTTGAAGGGTGGTATTCGCCCGTTTTGACATGTTATTGCTTTTAAGATAGTGTTCGCGTGCGATAAGACACTTTCTCCGCGTCTTGACTGTTGAAATGGGGAAAATTGAGGACAGAGACAGTCTTCAACGTGAGTCGTGTCTGTAAAATCGAGCTTCAAATCTCAATCGTTGTACCGGCCACTTCTTCTTATAGCTACGGCCACAATAGACTAAAAGAGGGTGTACGGAATCTAAGGAAATGATTACAACAAAAAGTAAAACATTTGCAAGTCAAAGAAATAATTGAATTATTTATTCAATGTAATAAACAGAGGTAAAAAAAAACAAATTACATGGCCTTACAAGTCAAATTAAAGTGTGTTGGATAACAAATAAATCATGGCTGAGTCTGCACTTGCGCAGTACGTTTGAGAGTATATTTCACTCTCTCAAGGTATATGATTATTTTATTTGAACTAGTATGGAAGAGACCCAAAAAATAAACAAAATGGTTAATATTATAAAACAATACTAATAAAGAACCTTTCTTAAATGATTTACAAAGAATCTGATTCACCACAGTGAATTTAGACAAACAAATTTTGGATCAAAATTTAAATTTAAATATCGAATCGTCGGTTACCTGGCGGTCTAGGGGTAAGGTGTCAGACTTCTATGCTGGCGGCCGGGGTTCAATCCTCGGTCCCGGCAAAGATTTATCTGATTACCAAACCCTTCCTTCACCTCTGACAAGACATCTTGTGAATGTGAGGAATGCCAGGTCTCCACCGTGGTTCGGATTCCACGTTAAACTGTAGGTCCTCCATTTCATCTCACAATCACCCTACCATTACACATTAGCGTAAGTGCGTATAACCCAAACGGGTAGTAAGACGCGGTGCTAATAATAGTAATAATAAAAAAATATCGAATCAGATATTTATTAAAAATTTAAATTACCACCTTACGATGATTACAAAGAGCTTAAAGAACCTCTTTTAAATGGTTTACGACGCGTCTGATTCGCTACTCTGAATACAGACAAAACAAATTTAAACTTTAGGATTAAATTTAAATATCGAATCAGATATTTATTACTAGCACAAAGGTTTGACTTTCCAACTAAAACTCAAACTTTCGTAGAATTATTACCCTCGTCACTTTTAAAGAATTCAACAAAATTCTTACATTTTAATATTTAATATTAAAATAGAAAACAAAGCATTGTTACGTTAGAACACTTGTAATTTCTCACTAAATGAATCGGTGAATTTTAAAGTAAAAACCTTATTAACCTACAAAATAAGTTACTTTAATATTTACTCTGAAGAAGATACGTTTACAAAGATAACCTATAAAAGAAACATTATCAAATTTAAAGAATTTAAATTATTAATAGTACCACACGAGCAATAAAAATTAATATTCAAACAAAACTGTCAAGCCAGAAAAGGAATAAAAAATGTGGCTACCCGAATATTTCAAGAAATTACAAAGATACTAGCGCCCAGGTGTCAATAGGAAACATTAAATGTTCCATAAGAGAATTTACTTTCAAAAATAAAACCTTTAGCGAAACATTACAGATGCCTACACTGACTGATTTTAACTACATAATAAACTTAAGTGTTCAATATAATCAAGCCCATAGTTGTAATATAAAGTTTATATAATCAATAAAATATATATATTTATAGCCATCCTGGCTAGATAATGTTCTAGTCCTAAATAGGACTTCTCGTGGAAGTCTCGGATGTAATAGTCAAACATATTTTCTGAGTTCCCTCGTTATATAGGTCTATTTGATGGGTAAGGAAGTGGGAGTTCCTTATCATTATAATAATAATAATTATTATTATTATTAGTAGTAGTAGTAGTAGTAGAAGAAATAGTATTAATAGTAGTAGTAGTAGTAGTAGTAGTAGTAGTAGTAGTAGTAGTAGTATAACGTCACACGCCAAGCAGCTGGTGGATAGGCTACGTCTCATTAGTCACGTCCGCCAGTCTTTTGGTTTATTGTAGTTCCACTTGACTTGTTCCCAAGACACGTGCATCAGACACATGTTGAGCGGGTGCAGACTACAGCTACGTAGATTCGGTCACGTACACCAGACAAGTGGTTAGTTTCAGTTCAAGAATATTAGTGGTGCTCCTGTAGCTCAGCTGGGCCAATCAGAGAATTTCTGGACTACTCTATTGCAACATGTTGTTGCTGCATCATTTAAGCTTGTTAGGACTTCTCTTCTTTTTAGGATTTGGTGCGAACAGGTTGTGCTAGGCCAGAGGATACAATGTGCGTGTACAGCACATATATTAGATATAGTAAGATTGTGATATATAATAATTCTGTATGTCTATGAGTATAAGTTTATTTGGAGTTGTAGTATTTCATTATACTAGCTAGTCTTGCTAGTATTTATATTGCAGGATGTCTATGTGTATAGGCTTAGTTGGGGCGGCTAGTAACATTGTGATATTAGCAGTACAAGCTAATGTAACGTCGTGTGAGTACTCTGACAAAACATGCAGGGGTGGGCCAACTGGGTTAACTCTAAACCACGTCTTATAGCACCGGTAATGTAGTTTTTTTAATAATATATCGTTGTTCAAAGTATGTGTGTAAGTTTGTTGTTATTATATTGGTGTATTAGGTCCTGTAAATCTATGATTTTATACGCTGGCGCGTCCCCGATTACATCTTTTTCTGGTTGACAAATGATCGTAAAAAGGACACGCGACCTCGATGTTATATACTCGTATATATACTCCAATTTTCATAAGAAGAGTTGTTTGTGGTTGACAGTGGTAGCTTGACTTGACGTATGAATACGTGGTTGATAGTAAAATGTTATCAGTGTTGGAAGCAAAAAAGGTAATTTCTATGAAAATTGGGGTGTTGTACCCCTTGTGTTAAACGTAATACAAATAGACTAGTTATCTTTAGTAGTACACGCCAATTTAAAGTTACTGAAAATACAAATATTATTTTAATGGTAAAAATTAATAACATGATAGCTGCAGATCCCATGAGTTGACCTATGAATACGTGAAAATAAATTATTAACTAATTTAACACAGCGTCTTACTATCCGTTCGGGCTATACGCTTAGGTACAGCTAAATATATCATAACAGTTAAATAAAATTTATACTTAGAAATAAGGAATCGTGTTAATAACAAATCAATTAATAAACTATGCATAAACCATTCTATCTAATGCAAGGCCTCCACCATGGTTCGGATCCCACGTTAAAATCTAGGTCCTCCATTTTATCTCACATTATCGTAAGTGCATATAACCCAAACGGGTAGTAAGACGCGGTGTTAATTACTCTCAATTAGTGCAAACCCGAGGCATTGCCTGAAATCGAACCTGGAACTCTAGACACTATGCTGAACGTGGAAATCACTTATTTTGTCGTTTGTGGAATTCAACACGAGGAAGTCACTTATTTTTTGCTTTGTTTATCGGTAAGTTGTGTAAACATAACGTGTGAACGTCTACATCGGGTAGCGGTAGGAAAACAACATGGTTTACATTCTATTACAGGAGCCATTTACAATTCACTTCTTAAAAATCTATTTCTAATTTCAAATGCTTTGTGATAAAATAGGCAGTATCTTTTTTTATAATGTTAATATGAATAATAATGTAGCTTGTTTGTTTGTGTTAGCTCGAGTTATTAATTAGCATTAACACGCTAAGCTGAAGGTCCCGGGTTCAATTTCAATTTACAAATGCAGTTATACCCGTAACCTAGAGGTATTTTCCATATCTTAAGCTTGTTTATTCATTTTCATTAAATTGCACAAGCATTTTCTTATCCTTCAACGTCAGAGGACAGCGACAATCTTCAACGTAAGCCGTGGTACTTAAGAAAGTGTTTGTGTAAAAATAATATATCGTCGTTTAATAGTACGTGTATATGTATGTATATATATGTATGTATGTATATATGTATGTATATATGTATGTATGTATGCATGTATCTAGCCCCAATAATAAACAGACTAGGACATGCACAGCATCCAGTCCTCCACCCGCTGTGCCTGGAGTCGAAACCGTCTCTCTCAGTTTGGGAAGATCCTCTGCCTTGCCTGGAATAGAACCAGGGACCTTATGATGAACGTGGAAGTTGGAATTACCGAACGAGGATAGATGATTGTGAAGTATTTGTGACGTACACGGAAGGAAATTAACGTGCAAGGACGTCATCAAGATGTAGAATAAACAACGGTTTACACTATTATAAGCGCACAGGTGTGATTTATATTTTGTCCTTGATCTAGTCCAGTTCAAACATGGATGTTAAACACGTGGCATATGATTCGTTTAGCAACTTATTATTATTTTTATTATTATTATTTAGCACCACGTCTTACTACCTGTTCGGATTATACGCTTTAAGTACTAATTACGCTAATGTATTAGGAATTAGGAAGGTTAAATTTAGAGGAAGTGAACCCGCATTTGCGTGGAGGGAGAGTGGAAAACCATTTAGGAAAAACCACCCTCAGTTCACCTGACCGAGATACGAACCTCGATCTCCCCGTCCTCAGTAGTCGAGCTCAACACGACTAGCGCGTTAGCCAACTACGCCACCGAGGCGGGTCTTTTAGCAACTAATCAATTGTTTACATTTATATATTAATTATCTTATAAAATAGAATAGTGTCTTTATTTAATACCAAATGTTGGCCCCACTTGGTCTGGATATATCTGCTGACCTTAACTCTCAATACAATGTAGTGGGTGAAAATGTGTTCATAAGCTCTGGTTTGATACCAAGAAGAGGGGAACAATTTACTTAGCTATAGCAACCCATGTTCCACTCTTGTTAGTTAAAATATGATGTAAGCCTACATTAACTTGTAGTTAGGTCTTTATTATTTTAAAACCATCTAAACACGTTAAAAAGGTTATTGGTGGCACAGAACACTTTAAATGTGTGCAATTTTGAAATATGTAAGCTTAGATAATTCCGAAACGAACAAAAGGATCTTTCATTTTGTTTTAACGCCGAATTTTACTACCCATTCAGGTTATACTATTTATTCTGATGTGTAAGGGGAAGTGCACCCACATTTGCGTGGAGGAACAGTTGAAAATCGCTCTAAGTAAACCCGATAGGGATCGAACCCCACCACTGAAATTGTGAGACTAGACAATTTTGCAACCAAAGCGGATAGATAGTCTTGATATAGATTGCTTTGTTTGGTCTTTGATTTATTGCTTGGGATTTCCCCTTAAACGCTAAGGACCACTTAAGTATTAACATATCAAGTCTACACTGTTCAAAATTAGGCAAGTGTACTATACCTATAGAAGTTTTTCCTAGCAACATCCAATAATATTTCCCAGCGCTGTAAACTAGACTGTTCCGGCTCAAAAGTGCCGCTCTCTCGCATCACCCAGGAAATGTTTTTAATGTCCGGACAGCACGTGATGCTTTAATTTACCACCCTGCAAGCTCTGGTACGAGGGGTTCGAGTCCACACGAAGATTGCGGACAACTGCAGATCATGTGACTTGACGTATGAATACGTGAAAGTAAGTCTAGTAGCTTTTTGTTTTATATCTGTGATCACTGTTGTTTCCAAAACTGTGGTTCACGTACCTCCAGGGGAACGATTTAATTAACTTATTTATAATAAACTATACATAAAACCATTCCATCTAATTTGCATACGAGTATAATTGTGTTAATTAATTTGGTAAAACTTAATTACAGCAGGTCTCTTAGAATACCGTAATTTGTGGGAGTCGAACTCGCGTACTGTAAGAGTCGGGAATTAATTAAAGCAGCGATTGAGGGGGCGGGGTATATACGTCTTAAATTAACAAAATATTATTTTTAAATTATAAATTTATTAAAAATTATGAAATGATTAATTTAATTAAAAACCCATTAGCCCTTGGAACAAGCTGGTCAGAAAAACAAATTATTACAAGGTATTGAGAAATTCCTCGCGATGTCCATCCTTGGAATAATTGGGGCAGTAAACAAATTACGAAATTAGGAAATAATGTAAAAAAACACCTCCGGCAGGACCCGGGGGCTGGAACCAACGAGCACAGGTTACGAACATATGGGTCAAGAAAACAAATTATTAAATTACATACGGCCTTGGAACAGAAAAACAAATTACGTAACTAGTCCGAGGTATTACGAAATTAGGAAATATTTTTTTTTAAAAACCGCGGCAAGCTCCGGGGGGTGGAATAAGGAGCCACGTACACTACTATGGTAATTTAAGACTGTTGGCTCATGCGGGAGCTCTTAGCAACCACGGCTAACGAAGACTTTACTTGATCATGGGATGTGCCTGGAAAGGTTAGTGATAGGCTCTACTCATTAGACACTGAATAAAAATTTACTTATTTTGCTGTGCCACTAAAACGTTGGTTTGGAAATGAAAGTGTAGCCATCTTGAACTATTTTTAAAACAGCCTCTATGAAAAACATTGGGGGGAAAGTTGTTGTGATAGTAAAATAATTACTTCCTTTTATTATATTTAGAGTCTATTCCCATGTTCAAATACAAATTTTTAATTCGTCCATATTTGAAATTCTATTGAATACTATATTGAATGTTGGATAAATTTAAGGAGTAGTCTAAAATATTTTATATACAACACTTTAGAATCACATGAATAAATAAAACATATTTGTAATTTAAGACACTTTTTATTATTTCAATACCAATTTTCAAGAAAATATAAACTAGATTTTGCATTCTATTGTATTACATAGACAGCACATACTGTTTATTTAAATGGATTACGTTTTCCCAAAAACTCTAATCCCAAAGATCGTTTTTCTGTGACTTCTAGAGTTTTAAATATATTTTTAAGCTTATTGTCACTCTTTGAGAAATTATTCAAGCCACATAGGTCATAGAGAATTTTCGAGAACATAATGTTTGATTTTGAAATATTCCTATACAGACTTAAAGCTTTTGCAAAATGATTTTTTCCAAATACATTTGATGGTTTTAAAGTCCTAGAAAAGTCTTTTGATCTTTTCCCAAGAAATTCGGAACCCAGGTCTCTCGTTGATCGTAGTTGAATCCATTTGAATCTCAAGCCAGTAGATCCTGTTTGTTTATCATTGGATGCATAAATCAAATGACTAAATTCATCTTGAAGTTGTTCACCCTCCTTTTGAAGAAATCGTTTTTGTTCTTCCTTATCTTAAACAATAAAACAATAAATATATATTATATATCGACTCTTAAGAGATATATATTTTTACGATAAACAAGATTCCTACACATTATTCATAGTAAACTTAGAGAAAATAAGCATTCGCCACATCCCTTATGTTTAGAATTGAAACAAAATTATAGAATCTGTAGATTCAATACAGCATAAATTGATTATTATCAAAATACAGTTTGCATTGATCATATCAAGTTTATTGAAAAATTGTAACTTGAAAAAGTGATAGAGCCATTAAATTTATCAGTAAAGAAGTACTTCAAAAACAAAGGAACTTTTTACCGCAGTTGTAAATAAGTGACACTTAAAATTAAAGGTTACTGTATCGATACTAGTCTTCAAATCATCATTTTTCAATAAATAGCCTATACAATCATCGCATTCTATCATTTATATGCATGTTCTGCTATGATACAAAAAATGGCCATATTTGGTTCATAATTTCAAAGATAACTTATTATATAATTCATACCATGTATCCACTCAATCGACGTGTCGTATACACCAGCACAATAGTGAATCCAGTTTTCTCATAATAAATTAAAGAGTTAGAAAAACTTTTGGGATATACCCTGTGTTTACACTGAAAGGTAGAAAGCCTACCTACCTTTCCAGGTCCCACTAAGTTATAGCCTGTAAAAATAAGTTTCATATTTACACATTCCATTGAAAATATGGCTTAACCCCTTAGCTCAGTCCGGAGTGTTCCTTTTTTCTGATGAATTAGTACTGATCATCGCTTTCCAGCAGGGAAAAGAAAACAAGTGTTATTTTTAATCGTGCAACTTAAATTAGACTTCTTTCATTAATGATAGATTGACTTCTGGAATGTCTCGTGTTGATTTTTTTTTTACCTAATATTAATTAAGGTAAGTCACTAATATCTATAAATCTTTGGAATAAGTATTCCAATTTGCTGTCCCGTAGCATTAGTTAAACGGCACTCCCGTTTGTAAGGTGTGGGAAATGAATATAATTATACTGGTCTATCACCCAAAAACATTCCTGCATTCCTAAACTAGGATCGTGTGGTCCTAAAGTTCTCCTACAAAATTGTATATAAAAACATTTGTGTTTAAATAACTGGATACCATGAGTACCCACATAGTAGAAGTGTATCGGTTGAGCGTCATGATTTCCATGTGTAGCCCAACCCTACGAGTTAACCTTAGTTTAAATCATTAATGAAATATTAAATATGTTTATAAAATAAATCTCATCCATGCTTTGAATTTATATAAGCTAAATAGCTTCATAATAATGTTTAGGATAAATAATTACAAAGGAAGTTCTAGAAGAATAAGCTATTTTGAATTATATTTAGTTTGTCAACTTTTGTACCAATATTGTAAATGATAAACATTACAACCATCAATGATATTACAAACAAACCCATTCCATCTTCAAAATAGCAACGGAAACGACTTGAAGGTTTTATCTAGGAAAGAAACAAATCGTTTTACATTAAGGAAGTCAAACATATATATTATTATTTAGCACCACGTCTTACTACCCGTTCGGGTTATACGCCTAAGTTCTAATTACGCCAATGAATTATAAATTTCAAAAGATGAATTTAGAGGAAGTGAACCCGCATTTGCATTGAAGGAGAGTGGAAAACCACTTAATAAAAATCACTTCCTGTTCATACAACCGAGATTTGAACCTTGATCTCCCCGTACTCGGCAGTAAAGCTCAACACAAAACTAGCGTGTTAGGCAACTACGCCACCGAGACGGGTGAAGTCAAGTAGTTATATTTTGTTGAAGGTCTATATTTTGAATGTTTGGGTGAGCTTAATTGTCTGTAACTTGACACGATTTGCCATCCAATTCTGCCTGTGATTAAATAATAATTTGTGACGCTATTGGGTAAGCAATATTATTCGTGACT
This sequence comes from Timema poppense, assembly GCA_902141375.1. Classification (NCBI taxonomy): domain Eukaryota; kingdom Metazoa; phylum Arthropoda; class Insecta; order Phasmatodea; family Timematidae; genus Timema; species Timema poppense. The sequence continues at coordinate 38,991 of CABFOV010000439.1, read as the reverse complement.
ACTAAAGAATGTATGCGTTTTAAAAAGAATAAAAATATAGGTAAAGGAGTTGGCTACTACAGAGATCAATAATTAGGCTCTACAGTTTTTAAATTGCTTGCGTTTAATGTTATTGTTATTAGTAGACTTTATAATCTGTGTTCGTTAACAGAACAATTTAACCTCGCTTTATTAATAAATATTTGGTTTATCAACAGTAGTTTTACCAACTTTGGTGGCCACTGTCTAATACGATACTCTTGCTGTAGACTAGACTGCTGATTACGGCGAGATCAAGGTTCGAATCTCGGTTAAGTGTATTGAGGGTGGTTTTCAAAATGTTTTTCCACCCTCCCTCCACGCAAATGCGAGTACACTTCATCTAAACATAACCTTCCTAATCCCTAAAACCATTACCGTAATTAGTACATATGCGTCTAACCCAAACGGGTAGTAAGACGCAGTGCTAAAAAAACCGTTCTTAACATAGTAAATATTCAACTTGAAAAATAATATGAGAGTATTCATTTTGATATACTAAAGTCCGTTCACCATAGGAATTGACTTCTGAAAGGCCTTTTTCCCTACCAGAAATCTATTATATAGTAAGATATTGGTAGGAAAAAAGACCTTTCAGAGAGTAATTCCTACTGTGAATGGAGAAGGCCTTTTTTCCTACCAGAAATCTATTATATAGTAAGATATTGGTAGGAAAAAAATACCTTTCAGAGAGTAATTCCTACCGTGAATGGAGTATAGATGATATATCAGTGGAGTTAATAAATGACTATCGGTATTGTCCTAAACCTGTTCGGTTAGAGGGATAACCCCTTGGAAGATTTACCGCGTATGGGAATACAGGGCAGTTTAGTCATACAAAATATTTAAGAGATAATAATGAAAAATTATTATATCTTATTGACCAAACTAAACAAAACCAATTGATATAAGTACGTTTAGTGAAATTTACGCTGTACACACTAATATATTTATTATTATTATTATTATTATTGGATTCTAATATTAATTATAGTGCTGTTATGTTATTAGATAATGTCTCTTATATGTTTTAGTTATAAGAATTTTAAGTTATTACATAATATTTATTTATGTATTAATAATATGGATGTATATAAATAAATTGTAATTATAAATCTCCAATTATTTGATATAGCCACCATGTTTAGTTGGCCGTTGGTGGTGGTTGTGAGAAAGCATGGAGCACCCATACGGAAAAACCTCCAAGACTTAAATATGTAAGAATTGTTATAAAACATACATAAATATGTAGTATATACATACATGTACACAAAATAATTATTAGATATAGTTTTTAAAAAGTTATTCTGAGTTATGATTCTCATCAATCATACTCATAGCGAGCCACTTAATTGTTTGACTGATGTTTGAGATGAAAACTCATCTTGTATAACCTTTAAAAACTTAAGGCAGACATGTTTAGGTTTAACACCTTATTACGTAAAATGTTGCCAATACTTGATCATGATCTACAAATTTTCAATAGTAAGACGTGAGCTCAACTAGTCATTGTGTGTTGGAACCCCTTGTTTGGTTTTTTCTTCATCCTCATGGCTTAGCAGGAAAACTGTAAAATATCTATTATTAGTTTTAGTTTAATTTGAACATACTACATCACAACATCTCAAATTTCCTATTCAGATGTTTTTTTATGTAATTCATTAAATCAAAATTTATGTAATAAAACAAAATTTAAACATTTATGAAACATAAATACGAAACGCTCAGCTTTGTATTTCAGCAATAACCTTCAAGTTTCTGCCGCTAGCAGCGCAGAATGCATCAACTCACGGTGACTTTAGACCTAAAATTGTGTATGTATATTTTGACTCATGATCAAGAGCGTAGAAAGCTAATTTTTCTAAGGGGAGGGGGAAGGGTGTTGATTATCCAGAAAATGTTACTATCTCTTCAGTTTGTATACGTATATACATTCTATTTGTAACATCACCGAAGTTACGAGAGACAAGAACATAAGTCTTAATAAATTCATTCAATTATGGTTAATATTACTCACCTTTGCCAACATTTGACTAAATATCGCTCCATATAACCTAAATAACAACATGACGGACTGCGAAATAAAATACTGGTAGCCCACAGACAAAGAAATAACAGATACACATTACAGAGCCTTACGGGAGATTTGTTGCGCTCCTCGAGTCAGGTAGAACTTAAAATATCCAGTGATAACAGCGCTTCCAAGTGAGAATTCTTTAAAACAACTCACTTACAAAATGTTCCTCGTGAGAAAGGCAAGCTAAGAATTGCTGTCTCTCCGAGTACAATAGTCTAGGTAGCGGTAATCCCTTAGCCCCGCCTAACCCCCCCTTCCCTTTCATTGACCAAAACTTTTCAAACACTTGAGAGTGTTAGACCCAAATATACAATGCCAATGCTTCTACAGTTTAAACGTAAGTGACAGAGCATTGGAAATGCACTTGTAAATTAATTATCAAATATTTTGTGACCAGCTTCTACGGTCACCATTCTTTAGGATTCACTTCTTCGTTAGACTGGACTGCAAATAACTGGGGTATCAGTGTTCGAATCCCGATCGACTGTACTGAGAGTGTTTTTTCTAAATATGCTTATAATTCTCCTTCAACGCAAATACGGACACATTTCCCAAACATTTTACCATTCTCATTCCTTATACTTTGGATTAAATACACGGATAGCTGTGGTGAGAAGTAAGACAAAGCGCACAAAATATATCAGTAATTAAAATTAAATACTTAGGTTGTAAAGGTTGCATTTATTTTTACATTTGGTTGTCAAATTAATATAAACAAAATACACAAGTGATATGCTACTTTATTAACTAAAAAAAAAGTTAAAAACATGGAAAATACAATGGAAAGAGTTTCCTAAGTATATATTTGGTATCGGTAATACCCCCTATTTTAAATACTGGAATGATTATATCCAACATTACCTTATACTAATACCCGACTAGGTGGCATAGTTAACTAACGCACTAGTTTCGTGTTGATCTAGACTGCCAAGGACGGGGAGACCGAGGTTAGAATCTCGCTCAGTTGAACTGGGGTGGTTTTCCACTCTCCCTCCACGCAAGTGTGGGTTCACGTCCTCTATATCTAACCTTCTCAAATCCTAACCCATAAGCGTATTTAGTACTTAAGCGTATAACCCGAAAGGGTACTAAGTTTCAGTATTATTATTTTATATTAATGTGCAATGAAAGTTAACAAATCGGTTTTAAATCAGTTTATAATAAAATCAAGTCTGAAAATGAAGCTTATCTCCCTAAACGCGCGTTAGGATTGCACAACAAAAAGCTCCTAATGTTTTGTCCAATTACACTTGTCCGACACCTTCTCGTGTCTGTATGGAAAATTAAATATCTCTTATTATTTTAGTAAAGAGGAATAGAAATAAATGTTTAAAAAATACACTGAAAACTCTTTCAGTATAAGATTATTTTACTATAATATAACAATATTTTCATACAATTAATAATTGCAGATTTTATTAAAAAATAAATATTTATATCACAATAAAAGAGTTTAGTAAAGTGAATAAAATTGTTGCCAATACAAAGTATATGAAAAAAATACTCTTAACTTTACCCAATCACAGCTATAGTTATTAAGTGTTTGGTATTAAAATTATCTACTAAAGTAAAGAGAAAAAAATCTTATGTAGTTTGGATAGGTTTGAAACTAAAATTATAATCACTATCATCTAAAAATCAATACAGTAGGGTCTAATAATACAGAAATAAAATTTAACAGAAATTTGATTAAAATATGTGTCAAACTAATTTGGAAATTGATATATTTCATAATATTCTGATCTCTTTGATTTCGTAATGTACTAAATCGATCTTTGACGTATTTAGCTATAACATCCTTACTTTATTGGTCCAGCTGTCATAATTTTGAATGGTCCGTAGGGCCAGTTTCATAGTCAAATTTAGTACTCCTCAAGTGCAGCGCTACACTAAGTACATGACGACACCTACCTAAACCAGAATGGAATGGGCCAGTTTCCTATGTGAGAATGGCCCATTCCATTCGAGTGTAGGTAGGTGTCGTCTTGAACTTAGTGTAGCGCCGCACTTGAGGCGTACTAAATTTGACTATGAAACTGGCCCGTAGTGTACAATCCTAAGCTAACCATGGCAATCACAACTCAGTTATTGCAATTAATTAATAAATAATCTTAGAAGGAAAATATTACCTAGTTTACAATCTGAGTGCACAAACGAGCGCAATCGCAGGACGGCCGTCGTACTCCAATGACAATGAAAACTTTACCTAAGCACGATCATAGAAACATGTTTGAAAAAAGAGCATCACATTTCAGCAACGAGCATAAATTAAATAATATACTATTTTACAAAAACATATTAATTATGAAGCATCATTATTATCCAAAGAGAATCGTGGTCATCAAGTTATGTCACTTGAATTGGTTTATTTTAATTGTTATGTCGCTCCTAGATGTGCGATAACAGCTATGTATTTGTAAATCTAATGTATCTACTTTAAGATAGTCTTAAGTTTGTATGTTGATTTACTTTTAGTATAAACTCTTTTCCTCTGCCTTTACAAATTTAATGTTCCAAATGTCTTACTAGAGTCCAATTTTTATAAAAAGAGCCTTTTAGAAAAGAGAGTTTTGTATGTTCAACATCAATAACATTTTCTATTTTATTTTTGTTAGCATTGTGTCTTAATATTCGTTCGAGATATACGCTTATATATTACTAATTACGCTATGGTGTTAGGGATGAGGGGGGTTTAATTGGTATATAGTGTACCCGCATTTGGAACATATCGAGTTTTTATAGCTTAGGAAATTTTAGAAGCCCCTTCAATCTCCCAGCAGTAAAATTTCGAATTCCAAACTTTCTAACTTTTATGGTTATGTGTTTTATCAAATTGGCTAATTTAAATTTTCTTTCATGCATAAAAGTATATTTTCTTTGGAAAGATGGCCATTTACTCTCATTTACAAAGCCCTCTGTCCCCCTCACCCTCCTTACCCTCACTCTCCTTAGATTCCACAATTCTAATTTGAAATTTTAAGACTTATTTGGTTATTTTATATGATATTTTCCGTGGCTACCAAATGTCAACCTAACCACATCGTAAAGAATGCTATATTTTGGTTGTATACATTTTAAGCGCAACCATTTCCTGGGCTTCAATTCTGAAATTCCACTTGTTCAAGAATGTAGGAAACGCGAGAAAATGCCCATTTTTTGCAGTTTTTTTATCTTTTTTTTTGTCAAAAAAAATATATCGCTCCAGTAGAAATATATAGTTTGATTTTCTTCACTTGGTGATATAAACAGTTGTTAGAATATTTGTCATGAGCATAGCGGCATTAGATAAAGATTTTTTTTAAATGAATTAACGTGAACAATGTATCCCTGTATAGCTACTCAAACATGTTTTATTATTAAATTACATGGCGAAACTTCAAGCTTATTTCTCTACAAAAATTGTATTTATATAGCTTTGTAAATATTTTGAGGGGACCTTCACTCCCTATTTTCCAAGCCTTCATTTTGAAATGTAATAATAGAGATATGAACATACCCTCTGTTTACCCTAAAAGGAAGCAAGCTTTCCTTGCTTAGTTCCTCTATTATGTAATTCATTTCTTTTCAACCTGAGGTACATGTACACACGAAGGTATTCGGCGTATGTCTTATTTATTGGTAGTACGCCAAAATAATCTAGTAATGGCGCATCTTTTTTTTTTCAAGCTATCGTAACATAAAAAGGTGTCCTTGAAATTAGACATGAATTTTCAATAACTACCGTTAGTAATAATGTGTTTAGTATATTTATTCAAATATAAAATTTGTGTTCTTATTTATGCTTTCTCTACCTTTTTATGGATAAATTACAAATGGATTTAACTTTAGTGGCACTTGAGATTTCTAAAAGGAATTCCCAGAGCTAAAATATGTTCATTGGATTTTATATATTAAGTTAAGGTTACCCTAGAAGCTCACCTCGTTCATTTAAGTTAAGGTCACCTTAGAATCTCACCTTGTTTATTTAATTTAAGGTCACCATAAAAGCTGACCTCGTTCATTTAAGTTAAAGTCACCTTAGAATCTCACCTTGTTTATTTAATTTAAGGTCACCATAAAAGCTGACCTCGTTCATTTAAGTTAAAGTCACCTTAGAATCTCACCTTGTTTATTTAATTTAAGGTCACCATAAAAGCTGACCTCGTTCATTTAAGTTAAAGTCACCTTAGAATCTCACCTTGTTTATTTAATTTAAGGTCACCATAAAAGCTGACCTCGTTCATTTAAGTTAAAGTCACCTTAGAATCTCACCTTGTTTATTTAATTTAAGGTCACCATAAAAGCTGACCTCGTTCATTTAAGTTGAAGTCACCTTAGAATCTCACCTTGTTTATTTAATTTAAGGTCACCATAAAAGCCGACCTCGTTCTTTTAAGTTAAGGTCACCTTAGAATCCCACCTGGATTATTTAATTTAAGGCCACCACAAAAGCTTACTTGATTTACACAAGTTAAGGTCATCTTAGAATCTCACCTGGTTTATTTAATTCAAGATCACCATTAACGCTCATCTGTTTATACAAGTTAAGCTTATGTGAGAAGCTCCACTAGTGTATATAAGTTAAAGTTACCCTAGAAGATCACCTGGATTAGTTAAGTTAAGGTCACCTTCTAGAAACTCGCCTGGTTTATTAGCTAAGGTCACCATAGAAGCTCATCTGGTATATATTAATTAAGGTCACCCTAGAACCTAAACCTGGTTTGTATAAGTTAAGGTCACCCTTAGAAGTACACCTGGTTTATTTAAGTTAAGGTCACCTTGTAAGTTCACCTGATTTATTTAAGTTAAGGTCACCTTGGAAGTTCACCTGATTTATATAAATTAAGGTCACCCTATAAGATTGCCTGGCCCAAGATATACTCCAATAAACGACATTATTAAATTACATCAGCATGTCAACCAATCACACATATTTAAATCAAGGGTTTCACAGTATTTATAAAATAATTTCACGTATTGAAACAATTATATTGAATGGTTCTGTGAGAATTCCGCATTTTTGATAGGAAAGGGCATCAAAATCAAATATTAAAATGGCACATTTAAATATTGTTAACTATCTTCTGTCAATATGATAGTTTATAGTCTTCCATTTCGAGTTAAACTATACTGAAAATATTTTTAGTGATTTGAACATTTCAAATTAGAGATTTAATTAGGTATTATATGAAATAAATGATACGGTGCACTACACAGACTTTCTCGCTCCCTTATTTAAATTATACTTATAGCTCGTAGGTTATGCGAAACGAAATAATATACATTGTTGCGGAAACATAATTACAAAGAGAGCATAATATTCCACCAAAGCATAAACAAAAAATATAGTGTGTTACAGAAACATATTAATGAATATTTAGCATCTCTTTTTAAAAAAGAGCATACTTAATTTCGCTTACTGACCAATAAATAAAACACTATTTGTTTTATAAAAATATATTTCAAATGAAAGTGTTGTTTTAATTGTTACTACAACTTTGCAGTGACAATTTATTTCGTATCTCAAAGATATGTAGAGATGTGATCAAAATTGGAGATATTTGCTTATGTAAAGTACACTTGAAGTCATTTTACCAGAGAAATGAGTTGCTCTATTTTGTGTGTAACGTTAAACAATGCCTAGAAGCGAATTTTAATCAAAATCGGAAGAATGAATTTCAAGAAAATCGATTTCTTCTCTATTTGTTCTTCAATAATCCCTGGGTATTTTTAGGCTTAGATATCTAATTCTAAAAACTCCATGGGGGAGCCTTATGAAAATCCTAGATACTAAAATGTAATACTACCTCTAAAATGGTTTCGGTTATAAGCCGAGATACTGACAGACAGACATACGACATCGCAAAATCAACATTTTCAGTTTCAGGAAGTCATGAAACGTCGATATCCATCAAAATCTCAAACTCAAGTTTTTTTGACTATCAAAATCTCTACCTGAGAGGTCGCCAGGAGTAAAAATCTGGAAACAAAATCGGAGTTCCGAATTTTAAATGAATATACAATCGAATGTATTACATTATGATAAAGAATATGTTGATGAATGGGAATGCTGATACATTTAGAAGTATTTGGTATGCTAATGAAAAGAAAGGAAGGAAAAGGTATCTTTTTATGCTTCTTGTAGTTTCTAAAAGTCGATCTTCTCAGGGCTACGAGAATAAGTTGGCCATTCCTTGCAGAATAATGTAGCAGTCTTCTGACCACTGTTTCGCCGGAAGAAGGAAAACTTTTTCCTAGTCCTTAATTTCATTATTTTCCCATTTTCTATGTTGTAAAGTGAAGCGCCAGCTCTTCCCATTATTTAGGTATTTTAGAAGAAGCATTCCTGTAATGAGACGAAATATAAATTTTCTTCAAAAGTCATGTAACAATATATTATGTGCTGTGAAGCATTAACATTTTACATTTAAACTATAGTTAATGTATCTGTAAATTTAAAAAAATGACACCTGAACCCGGAAATCGAACCCGGGACTCTTGACTTAGCATCAATTCTCTACCTCAGAGTTAGCCAGTTAGCACATATAGGTATATCTGTGGTAAAGCATTGGCACACCAAGCAGAGGATCCTGGGTTCAATTCCGGTGTCCAGGTGTAATGTACAGTTAATTGTACAAGCGTTTGCTATTTCTATTACGTTTAATGTAAATTTAAAGCGTTTATGAATTAGTACTAGTACTAGAACTAGTATAAGCATTTTACTTACAATTTAAGGAGTATTTAGGTAGGCCTAATCTCCATTATTAAGTATAAATGTTAGACAGACTCAAATACAACCCAAAAAAAGCCACCAGGCGGTATCAAACGTGTGTCAAAACATGCCTTGTAATCAATTAGTCAAATTTACCAGCAATTAACTTGAATTTCAAGACAAAAATGGTATCATATTATATTTCAAAAATAAGATTAAAATTTCAGCTATCATATTATATGTATTATAAGCCCCAAAATAATGTTCTGAGAATTGAAAAATGACACCTGAACACGGGAATCGAACCCGGGCCCCGGTGTCCAGGTGTCATTTTTTAATTTTCAGAATATGATAGCTAGATGTAGTAATCCTCACTAAAATGCATAAATAATAGCTTTGGCTATTTGATTCCCAAAATAATGTTTGGAATATGTCTATAGTAAAAAGAATGCAATAGTAAAAATGGTCGATATGATGGGAATGCTTTGTCATTGATATGTTCTTAAGCTTATCCTGATGGATAAATATTAATAATAAACTGGAAGACATCAAAGAGTTGTGCATACATAACATTTTAATTTTATGAAAATATATTACTTTGTACGACAACTATGCTGAAGGAACCCCTTTTGACCAAACTAAACTTGGGTGAAAAGTGGACGTTAATTTTTACAACTATTTGTTTTATGAGAGCATCTGAATAGGGGTGTTAAAAGTCTTATTCCATACCAAGGATCGTGGAATTATGAACATTAATTATTCATGATTTGTGTGTATTTACTTAAATATGTTGTCTTTATAGCGTGATTTTTTAGATATTTTATTTGCCATTATTTATTCGTAAAGACTGAAAAATCATTCAGTCTAATTTGTTCACGAAATAAAGGTAAAAATTCAAGATACAAATCGTTTGCAAAGAACATAGAGCGGTTTCATAAGGTTGTCTTCATAGTAAGTTAAATATCACTCTCTAAATGAAGGAGTGAATACATTTCGGATTTTCATTCGGTTATATAAAGTACGGTACTAAATAACACAAGAAAATAGTCTTGATTAAAACAATGCTAGTCTCCAACTTACTGAAAAGACTACGTTAATTCAACTTGACAGCCTCTTCAGCCTGAATATCAAGGCATGATGTGATAAGATTGGAGATAAAAGCAGCCACCGTTTAAGATCATGACATTATCTTTTCATATAAATGTGTTATTTTATAGGACAGCTCTACTGAAGGAATACCATTTGACCAAACTAAGCTTGGATGATACGTTCACCATAGTTACAGTGAGAGCACCATCTAACGTGCCTACTAACCTATACAAAGATAAGGTTGCAACCAAGATAGAAGAACAAATAAACACATATAATGCACAAGGCTACTCTGCATATATTTGTGTGCCTACTTCATTGGGTTGCTTCTCTAGCACAGCGGCATTATTTCAGTTTTTAATTGCAGTGATCTAAAAATATGTATAAACAGTTACTATATAGACTGAATGGATCTGCAAATGGCATACATTAGAAAAGGTTGAAGTAATTAATCATATATTATTTTATAATATAAAAATAACCTAAGCGTTCCTCTGGTGGCAAATGAAGTAATTGGTATGGTAGCTCTTTAAAACAAGACCACAAGTTTCATGTGTATGAGTAAGTTGTTACACTTTCTAGAGTTTCTATAATGGTTCGGAGATATATTTGGGGGATGCAAAGGTTAAATACCAGCTATTCTCAATGTTCCTTTGTTCCTGGTTGCTGTGGTAGCCAGAAAGGTGTCCATGCCATTCAAAACAGCTCATGTACACAGCACTACGAAATTGTGGTGGTCGTGATTATGATTAGGGATTAAGCTATCAATAAAATACTGCTATGTAAACAAAATAATTTTCATTTAGTAAAAACAAATGTAGTTTTCTTTTAATTTTGAAATAATTGGCGGTTTTATCATTTTATTTGTTTTTAATTTATTTGAAATACTTAACGTGCACTTTCTGAATCGACTGATTATATCACCACATGACTTAGTTTATAAGTTAGTTTATAACTTAAGTCTAGAACAGGCAAAACATCCATCCGCCGGCCGTTAATTCAGCACGGTTAAAAAGGAAATTCCCATTTAACCAATAATACATTTTTCGTCCGTACCGGGAATTGAACCCAGGACCCTCAGATCAGTAGGCAGACAAGCTACCGACTGAGAGCTAAGGTGTTGGATGGTAGTTTTATTGAAACGGTATCGTATTGTTCGTAGCAATTGCCCCTGATATAAAATTTCACCACGCGATCTCATCTTACATACTACACCAATTCTGAAGCAATATTCGAGTTCTTCATTGCAGATTTATTGTGTAGGTACAGTAGGCCCATGACTTCTTTGGTTCTGACTGACAGCTCACAGCTGACTTCTGACAGTCAACATTTATGTATATACCTAAATTTTGACCGTCAGAAGTGACAGCTGCTAAACACATGTTTTTACAGATCATTTGGTCCGGCGTAGGTATACATAATTTGGTCTGGTAACGTTTCAAAGCTGTCAGTCAGCACCAAAGAAGCCATGAGGCTACTGTAGGTATCACACATCATGTTTCCGGAATATTTTAGTACTTATTTTATCAAGTAGTCACCTCATTTAAAAAGGACAGCCATTGTTGATAGGTGGATCTCATCTTGAAAGCTTCTGTTTGGGAATCTAGTACATCGATCAAACATTGACACTTCTAAAACTAAAATACACAACTAATCTTATTTTCGAAACATATCAATGGGATCAATAACCTAGAGCTAGAATCATCGTGCTTTGGCTGAGAAAAGGGCAGGCTAGAACAGTAGTCTAATTTATATTGAGCTTGGACTTGGAAGTACTTGTTTGTGGCTCCCGGTCAGGCAGCTTCGGTTACATTCATGAATTGTAGCCCTACCTACAGCCTGACATCCATTTACCCCTGTAACTCAAATGACAATAAGCTCCCCTAGGTCTAAGCATAGAGAAATGTATAATGTTATTCCTTTCTCTATGGTCTAAGCTACTCTACTTTTAATACTATATAAATGACCAATCACTAGGACCATGAGTAAATATAGAGATTTGGGACAAATGATACAGGTAGTTGATTTGAATACAATTTTATGTCGCATCAACAATAAAATATCAACTGCTTATGTGGCCACATGATCTAAGGCGCTACTCTCACGGTAGACTATAATGGCGATGACGGGGAGATCAAGATTCAAATCTCGGTCGGGTGTACTGAGGGTGGTTTTACCAAAATGGTTTTCTACTCTCTATCCCCGCAAATTCGGGTGGAATTCCTCTAAAAAAATATATAATCTTCCTCATCCCTAAAACAATTAGCAGAATTAGTACATTTGTGTTAACAGTAAACATTCCCTTCGTATTATTGTTACTAAAGTCTTACTAGTAGTTCTGTGAACAGTATACCTCACTCCCTTCATGATTTTTATCGTTACTACAGTCTTACTAGTGTTCTGTGAACAATATATCTCACTCCTTCAATGGTTTTATCATTACTATAATCGTATAACCCGAACGGGTAGTAAGACGCGGTGCTAAATATTATTATTATATTATCATTACTACATTCTTACTAATAGTTATGTTAGCAGTAGACCTAGCTCCCTCACTGTTATTATTGTAATTACAGTCTTACTAGACATTATAGGAACAGTAGCCCTCCCTTCCTCCATGTTATTATCTTTACTACAGTATAAGAGCATATTATTTTGGTGCACCATGGAAAGAGAACGTTAACCTTACCGGAATTCAAAAGACAAGATGTCCCTACTTCTTTTATATGGTTGGACAACGCTTTAGGCCATACATAACACATTAACGCTATGAACTGTATAATATAATAGTAGTTCTGTGGATAATATACCTCCCTTCCTTCGTGTTATTATCGTTACTACAGTCTTACTAGTAGTTCTGTGGATAATATACCTCATTACCTCCATGTTATTATTGTAGCTACAGTCTTAGTAGAAATTATATTAACAGTATACCTTGCTCTCTCCATGATGATATCGTTACTACAGTTTTACATTGATCGTGTGATAAAGATCAGGACAGACAGACAAATTGCCAAGCGCTCCTGTTAAAATAGAAATTCGCTTCCCTAGGTCAATTATGTTGATAAATATAAGAAAAATATTAATTTATAAGCATGGTATGGTTCAATAGCTATGCATAAATACATCGCAACATATTGGAAATATTACATATAAGTCTATCTGCGGGAGCCGAATTAAAATTTTAGTTTTAGGTTCAAAAGTTCAAACACCTCTTCGCAACTGCTAGCTAAAATTGAATATAATTATATGTGAAAAATCAAAATCAAAATGAATCCAAACCATTAATAAAAGATGTAATATAATTGTGTTTTTCATGGTTACTAACAGCTTTATTTACATGCTTGGGGTAGGGAGGTAATTTAAAGTAAGCGCACCCGTATAAGCGCGGATAAGGTATTAATATGAAAATCAAATTGGTAAATCACATTTGGATGGCCATTTCAATGTATTAGACCAAAATTAGACCCTCAGCCTCCCCATCATGATGTATCTAGTCTATTGCGACAGTGACGTCTTAGATTGCGTGATTACCAATATGGGAGCATATTACCGTTGAATCTAATAACAGTAGCTGATACCCGCCTCGGTGGCGTAGTTGGCTAACGCGCTTGTCGTGTTGAGCTCGACTGCTGAGGACGGGGAGATCGAGGTTCGAATCTCGGTCGGGTGAACTGAAGGGGGTTTTTCCTAAATGGTTTTCCACTCTCTTTCCACGCAAATGCGGGTTCACTTCCTCTAATTCAACCTTCTCAATTTCTAATCCATTAGCGTAATTAGTACTTAAAAAGCGTATAACCCGAACGGGTAGTAAGACGCGTTGCTAATATTAATTTAACAGTGGCTGATCACTATGAGAGGACCCTTATCTAACATTTCAAACGCTACTAAATTTTATTGCCTGTAGTTACATTTTGCTTTTGACCATAAATGTAAGTTTTGACAGCCTTAAGATAAATGTAATGAGCTTTCGTAAATGTTGGCGACTCTGCATTTAATGTTTAATTTACTGTGGAAATTCCATCATAAAAAACGTAAGTATATTCCAGTAGTAAATACTTTTTGTACTTCACCATCAGACCAGAAAAAACATTACACTATATTCCGACGTGTAAGCCTACGTAAAGATAATACACAAATAAATATTAAATTTGTTGAATACTTCATATAGTAAGTATAAAGTTACGGTTGTTTCTTTGAAAATATATGGTGGAGTGATATATATATCAGACTGAAATATACTTCTTGATAATTTAAGAATATCCCTTTCCGAAAGACTGGGTTGATCTCATTAGTAAAAAGAAAACGGTAAACTGACACCCTTTCACAGGATAACAATGCTGAAAGAGAGAGAAAAGAATTCAAACAATATTAACTGTGACAATTTCCAGTCTAGCTACTGCCTTAAATATTTTGTTTGTGGCATGAAATTCAAGCCACAAACAAAATATATAAAGCAGAAACTATAATGTATCATTAATGTTAAGAATAAATCAAATTTAAGGATATTATTAATTGGTTATAGCGTAAGCAAAATTATCTTATTAGGAACATTCAAATCAAACACTTAACTTTCTAAACATGCAAAATACTTTTTAGTTTACATCCCCTACTGTTTCCAGCCTATGTCCTGAGTCAATATTTTATTCAAGCCATATATTTTCCACTACCGGCTTGCTAGGCCTGTCCTAGCTTCATAACGCAAAATACTATACACCCCAAATAGCTCTTAGCAGTCAACCAATTATATAGGTCTTCAATTAATTTAAAGACTAATCACTGGTTCTTACAGATTTTTGGGTGATGATTTCAGTAAAGATAGTTTAAAAATTCATAACGTACCCTTTTTTCACAAACTCAAATATCCGATTGCAATACCTATCGATTGGCTGTATTTAGCATCTAAGTACAAATTTTCAAAATATATATTTTAGAACTTTTTTTTTCCTTTAATTTGGTCAAGGTGTATTCTTGTAATAATGATTGTTCATAGGTTGGAGTGGGGACGATTATTTGGTAACAATAAGTGATAGTTACGCTAATACTAGAAACATATGTCTTAACTCAGTTTGTTAGACAGTTAGATAAGGTCAGGAATAATTTTCTTTTTGTTTGCCCCTCTCTACATTCTTTCATTTCTTTGAGTTTCTACTCAATTTCAATTTGGTCTTTGAAGGACAAGATTATGTAATACACAGTGTGCCTTTCTGCGGAAGTTTACTTTTTTCCTTTGTGGTTGAGTTATTTTTTGTGGTTTTAATCTGATTTTAAGTGTACTAAATGTTCACACGGGGTTATCTTAATTTACTTGACCGTTTTTGTTACATATGTGGGGACTTTGTAGTGAATAAACTTTAAAGAAACCTTACAGACTTAGTTGAAAAAATGTAATACGCGTATTTAGATGTGAAACTTGGTGAGCAAGACACGCACGGGTCCCACATAAAGTGTGTTAGGAGACGGCCAGATTGGGTGAGCGCGGGAGCGACTAAAATATTAAATATAACACATTGGTTGTAATGAGAGACCCGCCTCGGTGGCGTAGTTGGCTAACGCGCTAGTCATGTTGAGCTCGACTGCTGAGGACGGGGAGATCGAGGTTCGAACCTCGGTCGGGTGAACTGGAGGGGGGTTTCCTAAATGGTTTTCCACTCTCCCTCCACGCAAATGTGGGTTCACTTCCTCTAATTCAACCTTCCCAATTCATAATCCATTAGCGTAAATAGTACTTAAAGCGTATAACCCAAACGGGTAGTAAGATGCGGTGCTAAAATAATAATAAATGTAATGAGAGGTGGCCAAACTGGAGCAAGCGCGCGCGCTTGAAATATAAAACTGGTTCTAGTTTTCAAGTGCGCGCGCTCGACACAATACAGTCTAGTTTACAGGCGCTGGCAATATTATTGTATGTTGGTTCATTGAGTGCTAGGAAAACTTCTCATTTTGACATTTTTATTACTATCGATAGGTTTAGCACCCTTTCTACTAACGGCCTAATTTAATTGATAAGATCATAAACTATATATTTATATGTGTGTGTGTGTGTGTGTGTGTGTGTGTGTGTGTGTGTGTGTGTGTGTGTGTGTGTACGTTTCAATAGACAACGTGGATTAAGGAAAGGAGATTGTTTAAATGCACTTAAAAAAGTTATTAAGAGTATGNTGTGTGTGTGTGTGTGTGTGTGTGTGTGTGTGTGTGTGTGTGTGTGTGTGTGTGTGTAAAACTGATATGTTAAAATACTTCAATATTTTAATCAAAGTAGGCCTTTACAAATAATAATCACCATTAGCGTAGAGAAAGGATGAGAAAACCACAACAATAAATCACTTGGCAAAAACAACCCTCAGCTCACTGAGACAAGATTCTAACCTTTGCCTCCTCGTCAACAACTATCAAGAACTATCCGCTAATCACGCGCTCGCCAGTTTGGCCACCCAGTCGCTCACTCGCAAGCTTGCCAGTTTGGCCGAACCCTTACATTAGTGTAGAAGAACTCTTGGGGTCCCAATGGAATGGCGAGGAACCCTACATCACAGTTATGACCGCTACTTTTGTTCATATAACGTGCAGGAGTTCAATCTAAACAATATGAAATACATTTTCCATCCGAACCTCTCGTCAGCTAACCTCATGGCCCAGATATACCTGTACCCAGACTTACAGAGAAACTGGAATAGACGCCCAATGAATCTGATATAGAAGCCCGATATTTTAATGGAAACTTTTAAGATGTTTCAGGTGGAAGTGAGCCCCAACTTGAGATTGAGTTGAACGACTTCGGTCTTCTAAACATGTTTCCAGAACTGTTAGGCTCCAGGCTAAAGCCAATAACTTATTGGTTCATAAACAAAGAAAAATATTAAATTCCATATTTTTCTCAATTTGGTATCCTAGTTCCCTGTATCAATGTCTCTGGACTTATGGCTAAATTTAGCATACAATATGACGTGAGTGACTAGGTGCTCTTTATTGACTCGTCAAAAATAAGCCTCAAAGCAGCACTTCTCCATAATGGCCTGGAAATCTTTCAAAGAATTTGTGACGAAATTTATTGGAAACTATAAGGAGCCCAAGATCAAATGTATTGTGGATAGCATGCTGATGAAATAATTCAAGGACTTTGGTTTTGCAATGAGCTCGAAAGTGCAATTCCTGAATTCCCATTTGGAATACATCAACATGGGGGACTATTGTTGAATGCTGCACATGAAGGAGCAGAAAGCTGTCTACAAGAGAAAATGAGCTTTGCGAGAAAAAATAGGTAAAAGCCTTCTAAGTCTCATTACGTGTTGAGAATGGTTTTCCCTCAATAAATTTGTATATAAAGCTATTAATTTTATATTTCAAAAATAAATACGCTTTAACCAGTATACGTATTATAGGTTCTTTTCCCATATTTTTATATTAAATATGAAAAAAATACGTTCGTGATAGAGAAAAATGGAGGATATATTTGAAATCACTAAACCAAAAACCATAAGGCTCACATTACATTGCAGACGATTTTATATATATATATATATTAGCACCGCGTCTTACTAATCGTTCGGGTTATACGCCTATGTACTAATTACACTAATGGCTTAGTAATTAGGAAGATTTAATTTAGGGGAAGTGCACCCGCACTTTCGTGGAAGGAGAGTGTAAAAAATTAGGAAAGCCACCCTCAGTGCACCCGACCAGTACCGAGCTCTGATCTCCCCGTATTGGGCAGTATAGTCCAACACGGTAGACCACGCGGCCACCAAAGCAGGTGATTTTCAATAAACCAAATTCTGCAGGCCTGTGTTAGCTAAACAAGTTCAGTGAATAACAGGTTTTTATTGATTATATACTTTTAACCAATTCATATTGAAAACCCTGAACCAATACTGATTGTCTAAACATCCAAAAAAAATCGAATTTTAAAGGTTTAAACACATTTCGGGATTGCTAGATTCTTGAACCCACCTTGAATCTGGTGAGAGTGACCACCTTATATGTGAGTTTTTATTTATATACGAAATGGATCTTAGACACATTACTAATTATTAATTCCTTGCTATCAACCTATTATTATTATTATTATTAGCACCGCGTCTTACTACCCGTTCGGGTTGTACGCACTTACGCTCATGTGTAATGGTAGGGTGATTATGAGATGAAATGGAGGACCTACAGTTTAACGTGGAATCCGAACCACGGTGGAGGCCTGGCATTCCCCACATTCACAAGATTTGTCTGAGGTGACGGAAGGATTTGGTAATCATAAAAATCTGTGCCGGGACCGAGTATTGAACCCCAGCCGCCAGCACAGAAGTCTGACACCTTACCCCTAGACCACCAGGTCACCGTCAACCTATTAACAGAGTAAATATCTTATATCGTGGACATCCAGACATAGGTGCCAGTCTCTTCTTATCCAGTTTTTTTGGCAACGGGCAGTATAAGGTTTAGGGGTTCGCTTCGTTTAGATTTCTACTCATTTTAATTGTACTAATCAGGTAGGGGTAGGGTTAAGAAGAAATGTATCATCATTTTCGTCAAGTACGAGTGTAAAACAATTAAGGAAAATCTAACCTCAGTACATCTAGCCGGGATTCAAACCCTGACCACCCAGTTGCCGGTAAGCTAGACTAGATGAGACTTACATTTAGTCCACGTGCCCACCAATGCACGCAGAATGATAATAAGAAGTGTAGCACGACTATAAAGCTCCCAAGCTTATTTAATATTCCATAATACACCAAATTGTAAATCAGCTAAAAATATTAACTTGTCAACATTAGGCTATATACAGTACATACCCACTTCGGTTGCCACATGGTCTAAGACATTGGTTCCCAAATTGTAGTTCGTGAACCCCCAAGGGGTTCGCGAAATATCCCAAAGAGTCCGACCAAAATATTTCGGTAATGGCGGATTTTTAACGAACAGTTTGTGAAATTTTGTGAGGGACATTTACAAGATTCTATTACCTAAACTTGATGCGGTTTCTATCCATTATCTCTTCAGAAACCTATGCTTACTTTTTCTACTCCTCCATCAATAATGTGTTACGCTTCTCACAATATAATATGGCTCAGTGCTCAAAGTGACTTGAGACTTTATTTATAGTCTGTGGTTCCTGACTTTAAAGCTATTTGCCATCCAAAGCAAGTGCATCCTTCTCACTAGGTCATGGTAAGAGGTGAGTTGTTAAAACTTGTAATAATTTTGAAACTTAAATCGGCATGGAATTTTGAGATTATAGAAAGGTATTTCAGTTAAGTTAAAGCAGCAATTTCCAGTACCACTTTAAATAACATTTGAAATTAGATGATATTTTGACAATAAAGATAAGCTAATATTACTAATTTGCTTAATTAATTTCAGTTTTAATCTTTTAAATAAATGTATAATTGTTTTAACTTGTACTTTCGTAGTTTCAATATTCTTGCTATACTTTTGTTGGGGTATCCTAAAGTACCTACCGGAGCTATAGTAGGTTAATTTAAAGGTATTAAATCTTTTGATTGCAATTACTAAAAAAAATCATAAAAATTAGGTATCAAAATAAGTACGTGGCATTGGATGTTTACCAGGGGCAGTGTTGGCGTTACTGGGGGGCATTGGCCCCCCTGGAGGAGATTTGCCCCCCCCCCTGAAATATATTTGCCCCTCCCTTCAACCTCAAACATTGTTTTATTACAACGTTAATAGTCTTTGTCCTTTTGTTAAATAATTAGATAATGTCTCTATGACTGTCTACAATTTGTTTTTCAGCTGTTAGATTTATGCGCCAACCGAATGCATGATGCAATGAGTCATGAAAGCCATACACATTCCATGCTACAGCCAACTTCCTGTCCAAGGTCACGTCACAAGTCACCCCTTGATCCCTTTATTTTCCAAGGTAATTTCACCATTTACCCCTCTCTTCTCGTGTCCTTTGAATTTAGTGTATAAGCAAGTGTATGTGGTGCTAGTGTTTTTATTAAATAAAGTGTTTCTAGAGGTATAATTTCGTCGTTGTAAAGTAGTTTTTGTTATTCCCTGTGAGAATAAATTTGTTGTGACTTGTATTACAAAGTTTTAATATTTTTTTTAATCACTGATGGACTAATAATAATTTGACAATTTAAATTCATCGGTACACTTCTATTGCGAACTATCGCAAAATGGCTAAGAGGTAAATCCTTGTTCGATTGTTTTGATAAAGTGAAAGAGTCTCACGTCATTCCCGATCATGATCTCCAAAGTGATAAATATTATCTAACAGTAATGAAGGACACTAATATCGTTCAAGAATGTAATACAATACCAGGTAAGTGTACTTGATTTTAAAAATTAGAACTTTATCATTTGATTTTTTTTGTCGCCACGTTTTATTGCCTTTCTGGGTTATGTGCTTATGAGCTCATTACGCTGATGGCCTATGTATGAGCTAAGTTAAATTTAGAGGAAGTGTGCCCACATTTGAGCTGGAGGAAGATTAGAAAACCATTTAGGGAAAACACCACTCAGTACACCTGACCGGGATTCGAACCCACATTTCCCCGTCGTCGGCAGTTCGGTATATTTCGAGAGTTACCTCTTAGACCAAAGGTGGCCAAATCGGGTCACGCGTGCCACTAGTGGCACGCCTGAGCCATCGTAGGTTTTTTTAAAATATAGTAAATTATAACAATGTTCAAATAAAATAAATAAATCATCTAAGTTAATAAATTGCTAGAATTTTAGCTATTAATTTGGCCGTCTGTGTGTATTGTTTCTCGACACTCAAGCTGCTTTTCTTTCCCCCTTCCGCCACATACTCTACACCCCCTCACCATGCCACGTGCCACCCTGTACACATTCCTTAGTTGCTATTTAGTGGCATACTGACTGCTATGTACTGTGCTATACTCAGTCTTAAAATATTTGTTTCTCATTATAAAGAGGAAAAAACCAAACAATCCAAAATTATTATACCAATCAGGAATTAAAAAATATATATTACACTGCCAGTTTTTCGAAAAATGGTGGTGGTACGAAGATAAGTTTAGGTTAGAGATTTTGGAGTGGAGTGGCATGCCCAAGATTATCTCAAATAGTGGTACGCCAAAAAAATAAAGTTAGCAGATCATTCGGCCACCGAAGTGGGTCACTTGATATATTACAAAGTAAAGGGATTACACTTGAGTCACAATAATACAATACAAAATGGGAAAGCTATGCGATATTTAAAAAACTTTTTATAGAGTTTGATGGAAGTAATAATATTTGCGGTCTCGTCCAGCGCCAACCTTTCCCTGTGCCAAATTACACTGAAAACGCAAAAGGTGACAAGAAAATCAAACGTCGTGACCATAAATTTCTTCAACACTGGTATTCTGAATTTCCTTGGCTTCACTTTCAACGTGAAGAAGTTGGCATATTGTGCTTCGAGTGTATGAAATCAAAGAATGAGACTCTCTTTGGCTAAAGCTCAAAACTTGAAACCACGTTCATTAGTAAAGGTTACAAGAATTGGAAAAAAGATGAAAGTTAATTTAAAATACATGCAAAGAGTAGTATGCACGAGGAGACTGTGGAAAAAAAACACAAAATAAAAACGTGATTCAGTGGCCAAACAAATTTATAAAGAAAAGGAAAAGAAGCAATTTCTATCCCGAAAGGCATTGCATGCACAAATGACTTCTCTTAGATATCTTGGAAGACAAGGCATTCCAATACGAGGTCACAATAACAGTGATGGAAAATATAAGGCGTTGCTTTATCTGCGCACTGGTGACATTCCTGAACTCAAACAGTTTAGTTTTCGTTCGAAGGACTTCAATACATATGGCATCCAAAATGAAATGATAAAAATTATGGCAGACGCTGTCCTAAGAGAAATATTGAATGAAATACGGAACGTAAAGCATTTTAGGTTGATTGTAGATGAGACTACAGACATTTCCAAGAAGGAACAAGTTTCAATCTCTGTAAGAATTTTAAACGAAAATATGGAACCAAAAGAGTAATTTAGGTTTCTATGAAACAAGTTCAACCACAAGTTCTGTTCTGACAAGTCTGATCATGGATACCTTGACGTGATTTAACCTCTCCCTGGATAATGTTCGTGGTCAATGCTATGATGGCACTTCAAGTATGCGAGGAGTTCATAATGGTGTCCAAGCTAAGCTCAAAGAAAAACAGCCGTTAGCAATGTATGTGCATTGCACTAATCATTGTTTGAATTTAGCGCTGCAAGACACAGCTCGTGCAATCCCTCTTATGAAGGACTGTTTGCAATGGGTACATGATGTGGCCATAGTTATGAGCACAAGTAAAAGAAAATCGGAATTTCTACGCATCACAAGTGAGTTTGAAGATGTTCCAAACACTACTCCAAAAGCACTCTGCTCAACGCGGCGGACCGTTTGATACTCATCTATTGTCAGTGTCATTAAAACATATCCAGCTGTACTTCAAGCGCTAGAACAGCTCAGTGTATCAAGTGAAGATGTGTCGAGCACTCCACGAGGTCTTTACGATCAATTTTTAAAGTGTGAAGTTTATTTGGGAATGCTAATAGGAAAAATAGTTTTCGGCTGCACAGAAAAGCTTGCCTTAATCTTAGAGAGCCCTAAGCCAACAGTTAATGGAGGAATGGAATCAGCTATCTCAATTGTAAAATATTTAAGGAGTATCGGATCCGAAGAGACGTTTGATTCACTGTGGAGTGAGATGGAAGAGGCCCAACAAGAATATGATCTTATACCTATCCGCCTGTCACGAACCAAGCAAGTTCCAAGGAAACTAGAGCAATAACAAGGAACCATAGAACCGACAGTGATTCTCAGTAGAAAAGAATGTATGAGGAAAACGTACTACGAGATAGTTGATACAGTCACAGTACAGATCGAGAGGCGCTTTACTCAAATCAATTCAAAGAAACTTTGTATACTCGAAAGGGTTATTTTAAGAGCAGTTGAGGAATGGACTAGTGACGAAGAAACACGACACACACTTAGAGATTATGGTATAAAAACGGATGATGTGAACTAGACTCAAAAATGTTGGCAAAAATTACTCCCATCCAGCCTAAGTGTTTGAAAGATCTAGTTTACATTTACATTGCAATGCCTGAGAGTACAAGGCGATTATTTCCAGTAATTTGGGAGCTTTTGAAGTTGCTTTTAGTCGTCCCATCATCAACAGCAAGCGCTGAAATAACCTTTTCGTCCTTAAAGCGACTCAAGACATACCTACGTAGCACCATGGATCGAGATCGGTTAAATCACTTGGCCATTTTGCATGTCTACAACGAACGAGTTGACAATCTGTTGTGTGATGAGTTTGTCAAATCTAACACATATCGTGTGAGTGTATTTGGAAAGTGGTAATATATAACATGTATTAATTTGACAAACTTATTTTGTATTGATTATAATGCGTTCATACCCATACATCACATATGTTAAATTTTAAAACAAAAGAAAAAACTTAATTTGAGATATTCTATGCACATCATAGTTTAGTAAGGTCTAGTTATATTTATGACTATTTAAACTTTTTTGCGAAAATATAAATAAATATTTGAATTTTGTTATTGGGCTAGTTACTGTAGCATAAATATTTGAATAAAACTATGTTTCTATTTTTCCTATTTTTAAATTATACAAGATCACTAACTAGAGTAATATTAACATTTTGTTTGTAAAATAAAATATTATATATATAATAGTTTTTATATTATTGCTGTGTAACATTGCTCATTCATGATTTAATTGAAATATACGTTGTTGAAAAATATGACATGGAAATTGAACTCATAACTTTTTCTTAGCACAAGGCTTTATTCAAGTGCCCAAATATTATTGTTGATCTTTAGGCAACACCAGAACGGCTGAATAAGATAATATAATCTTAGTATATTATGATTTATTTTGTTGTAAAATTCAATATATATTTAGATGAACACTTCAAATAGTTTCAAGGGATATCTATTTTACAAATATTACACTAGGGTTGCGGGGGAAAGGGGGTGTTGCAAGGCAAGTTCCTGTATTAACTTTTTTTGCTTTCCCCCTCCCCCCCCCCTAGATAAACTACTTTCCGCCGCTACTGACCAGGTGGTGCGTGCAACTCAAATGTATTTGAAAGGGGTTCTCGAGTCGAGAAAGTTTGGAAACCACTGGTCTAAAGCATTACTCTCGCACTAGACTAGACTGCCGATGACGGGAATATCGTGGTTGGTTCGACCCCGGTCAGGAATACTGAGGGTCGTTTTCCCTAAAAAGTTCCCCACACTCTCCATGTAAATGCAGATACACTTCCTATAAATTCAACCTTCTTCATTCCTAGCCCATTAGCAAATTAGCAAATAGCCATACAACCCAAACGGGTAGTAAGGTTCAGTGCTAAAAAATATTGTAAACATATTTATACAGGGAGTTTCCAGAATATACAGCCAAACTTTGGCAATTAGTAGGGTAATTAAAAACTAATACAAACTGTCCGTGGGAGATTAGCTCGATTTCAATTACTTTTCAAGCAAGCATCAGAAAACTAAATAAAAACACATTGTTTTGCATAAACATTGAAATAACACTAAAATCAATATGTTTATCAAAAAGCACATTTAGATGGTCTTTCATTTATTCCGATCTTTTACCTATTTTAGGAGGAATCCGATCTTAAACATCCAATGAGACATGTGAAAGTCATCGAAAAGCCACGTTATTATTTGACTAAAAATATATGAAATAAATTTATAAATATTAAACTGGTCCTGTGGTTTGGCCACCACGTTCATCATATTTAATGCCATTAATCTATTTTGTATGGGGTGCTCTCAATCAAAAGGTGGATGAAGTGCCCTGTTGTTGACCTAAATTATTACAACAAAGGATAGCGCAAGCTTGCGAAGAGACGATAGACACGCATGTCCGTCAACCACTCGTTCAGTCATTGATGTTTGTCTCCGGTCTGGAGGTCATTATTTCGAATAAAATAAATAAATAAAATATAAATTGAATAGTTTATTCAATACCTTTTAATTGGTTTTTATTTGTTCGAAAATAAAGCGAAAATGAGCTGATTTCCGATGGACATTTAGAGTTAGTATTGCGATCTCCCACCACTTCCCAAAATTTGACTGTTTCTCCGGCAACATCGTGTATAGTCACATAATTGGTTATAGTTTGCAGAAAGTTAAAAATAGTAAATAAAAAATAATATATTTCAATCACAATTATAGTAAGTGTCAGAAATTAACTGTAGGGCCTAATTGTTACTGTCATAGTGTGCTTTTAATGTGTTTAGTTATAATTATTTATTATTGGAATACATTGATCTTTTTGTTTCTAATCGATAGTCATATTTGTATTTGAGATTGTGCAACAACTAGTCGAAAATAATAATATTCCATGTGAACTACCCATTTATTTTATTCAAATATGATTAAATATTTTTTTAAATTTGTTTCGTATGTATGTGGGTTATTATGGAAGGACGCAAGGATTTACTGACTAATGTTTAACTAACGGTGCCACCCTTTTTATAACCAAGTTTCTAAAGCATTTTTCGATGAGGTTGTTTTTATTTTTAGTTGGTATTAAATATATATACACATACGCTATGAATATACAACAAGTCAACCAATAAAAATATATTTAACTCTTATAAGTCTCAAATATATTTTCTCTATTCTTAGGGTGTGTAGACTTCTCTTTGATTAGGGAACTATGCTATCTCAACAATGTATTTACACAAGAAGTGGAATCCTAGTCTGGGGGAAAATGTTTATTTTCATTAGAAATTATAAATGATCTTATTTCACTGGCAATACACGACACTGAATCCTCTCCTGCATATGGAATAAAACAGTCGGCATTTTATTTATTTTGACAAAGGGCTGAAATGTTTTTGGAGGAGCACTAGAGTGGCATCACATAGTGACATATCTAGACTAGTTTATGTTTATAGTGCATTTTAAATCGTTACTGGTCCATTTCAATTAATTTTTAGCCTTCATAGTAAGAAAATTATATTTATTCTACAATCTCAAGTATGCATAGATGAATCTAGTATAGGAACACTTTTAGAATATGTCCACAGCGCTCTTAAAAAATACCAGGCCTAAGATTATTTCGATTGTTCTTTAAAGGAATATATAGTTCAAAAGAGTTTTGAACTTCAAATTACCTGCTTCTTCAGTTGGAACACGGACTAAGGCGTCGAGCTCGTTTAGTCTAGTGTTCCGGTCTCGAGGAGTCCGAGGCTCAAATCCCGGTTGAGTGTACTGTCAGCTTTTTCCTAAATGGTTTTCAATCCTCCCTCAACAAAAATACCGGTATATTTCATCTCATTTCAACCCTTCTCATCCCTACCTCATTAGTGTGACTAAAATTGGATTTCCCGAACGGGTAGCAAGATGAGATGCAA
Source organism: Timema poppense (assembly GCA_902141375.1). Taxonomy (NCBI): domain Eukaryota; kingdom Metazoa; phylum Arthropoda; class Insecta; order Phasmatodea; family Timematidae; genus Timema; species Timema poppense. The sequence goes on along the minus strand of CABFOV010000439.1, from coordinate 12,742 downwards.
AAATACTATATGTATACATTGGATTGTATGAATGCTTCAATTTCACTTTCATAAACTCCAGTGCAAGTGCGTAGAAGGGGGGTGTCAGGGGGGGGGGTTCTGACCCCCTCCCTGGAATTTGGTGGAACCTCCGTAAGGAGGGGGTTAGGACTCCACTCCCCTCGTAAGGAGGGTCCAAGTATATAGGTAAAAACTTTTATTGACCAGAGGTATAGTAAAATTTTCTAGAAAAACCCCCCTTTCCCACCTAGAAAAATTAGTTTTGTGCACCCTTGCCCCAGTGCCTTATTATAATCCTTCAATCGTGTGGTATGCTTTGTATGATTATATGGAAAGAGACCGCAGATATCCAAACAGGTGTGCAGAATTTGTTTTTATAAATCATGATAGTCTAAATAAGCCTTCAAGAAATTTATATTTTATAGTATTTTTACAATACCAACGAGCTACTTATTCAAAAGAGTCCTGAAAACATTTTTCAATCTTAATTACAGTATCAGCGAGTCTAAATATATGTTTAAATGGATTTTAAATTATAAAAAGTTAAGTTATTATTATTAGCACCGCGTCTTACTACCCGTTCGGGTTGTACGCACTTACGCTAATGTGTAATGGTAGGGTGATTGTGAGATGAAATGGAGGACCTACAGTTCAACGTGGAATCCGAACCACGGTGGAGGCCTGGCATTCCTCACATTCACAAGATGTCTTGTCAGAGGTGAAGGAAGGGTTTGGTAATCAGATAAATCTTTGCCAGGACCGAGGATTGGACCCCGGCCGCCAGCATAGAAGTCTGACACCTTACCCCTAGACCGCCAGGTCACCAAAAAGTTAAGTCAACGGAAACAAAACTTCTAACTAAAAACAAACAAAAGAAGCCACGAGCCGTGTGAATATATGGATCATTTGCGTCTGTTTCCTGACCGAAAATATATTTTTTTATTCAGCCAGTGAACAATCTTAGTTTGAGAGACTATTTTTTTGTAGTTTTTGCATTATGTATATTGTTTATATCTGTGTAAGTCATTGAGAGTGGTATTTCATATTGTAGCTCACTATGATTTAATTGGCTATGGATATTTCCAAAACCCGCCTCGGTGGCGCAGTTGGCTAACGCGCTTGTCGTGTTGAGCTCGACTGCTGAGGACGGGGAGATCGAGGTTCGAATCTCGGTCGGGTGAACTGGGGGTGGTTTTTCCTAAATGGTTTTCCAATCTTCCTCCACGCAAATGCGGGTTCACTTCCTCTAATACAACCTTCCCAATTCCAAATCCATTAGAATAATTAGTACTTAAAAGCGTATAACCCTAACGGGTATTAAGACGCGGTGCTAAATATTATTATTATTGATATTTCTAAAAATCATTAGTGAATCAGACAGTGATAATAGACCTACTGACAGTAGTAGAAAAAAATCAATATTTAAAGTTTCAATTTGGCAATTGAATAATACCTTTTTATGGTAAAATACACATGATTAAAGCTCTACTTAAATACTGCTGGCCGTAAGATTAATTCCCAGTTTATGTGACTACGGTGACAGACTTCTATGCTGGCGGCCGGGGTTCAATCCTCGGTCCCGGCAAAGATTTATTTGATTACCAAACCCTTCCTTCACCTCTGACAAGACATCTTGTGAATGTGAGGAATGCCAGGCCTCCACCGTAGTTCGGATTCCACGTTAAACTGTAGGTCCTCCATTTCATCTCACAATCACCCTACCATTACACATTAGCATAAGTGCGTATAACCCGAACGGGTAGTAAGACGCGGTGCTAATAATAATAATAATATGTGACTACATTAAAGTAAGTATACTAATCAGTGGCATAGCTAACATTATGAAGAAGGGGAAACTGAAATTTTACTCAAAATCGTCTTACCTATTATAGCTTGTATTAGCTATAGCCGAGGATTTTGTAATATTATGTTAATCACTGATTTATTTTCCCACGAAACGTCAGATTTATAATAGCACACTTAATAATACATATTTATCAGCTCTTCTTACATTTAAAACTTTTAATTCACCAGTAATGAGTGTACGTGAATTAGTTCTTATTGAAGCCCTATGTGGATAAACATTTTTAAGTCAAGTAGTAAAACAGTTACATGCCTGATTATCTTATTTCGTAGAAATCTTTTCTTGGGTACTAACACTACCCTCTCCCCCCATTTTTTAATTCTAAACTTCCCTAAAGCCCTCTTTGTAACACACCCCTTGCCTAGAGATAAAATCACAATGTTGCTATCTATGGAAAAAAAATCAAAAATATGTTCACAAAATATTGCATGTAAATTTATTAGCCTAGCATTCAGAAGTGAGTATATTTAGTATTATTTACGATATAACTGTTTGCTTATAATGCATAATATTAAGAGTAATACCGATTTATTATTATGTTATCCCCGCATCTAAACACAAACACAATTTGACAGCTCTGTTGAGACTAGCTTCTTCTCAAACAATACCCCTCGAGATGGGATTCTGAAAGGAGTGATCACAGAAAAAAGTATATTTGCTATTAAGTGATGCGAGTCTCAATAGGGAAAGGGAAATAAACAATATTTTCTTCGTGCAAGAAGCAAGCTTGTAGGTTTTATCACGTTGAAAGTTGTTTTTTAATCTTATAATAGTATATATAACTTTGGTATTGATTTTTAATAACTGTCCAATAGAATATTTGGCGAGACTTAGTTTCATAGTCCACCCTGATGCGTAAATGTTTCAAATATAATCAAAGGGGGAAATTATAAATTTTGGTTTCTGAATTCAATGAGATATGAAGAAAAATGTATGATTAATGCTTTCAAAACTAAGTTTATTAATGGCATATGAAGTATAGGTTGAGAGGGCAGCATAGAGCAAATGCATCCGTTTGAGCATGGAGAGAAAAAAACGCAGCTACCAATCCCATGTGGATAACCACCCCCATTTCACTCGGCCAAGATTCAAACCTCAACCCCTCTATTACCAGAAATCCATTCTATTGTGAAATTGACAGGTCAGCCCTCTCGGTCACTGGTGCGAGTTGGTCAAAGTCGTTTCGTTATAAATATGTTCGAAAAACGTATCTTTACATGATATTACATTTACTATTTCTTTATACGTGGTTAAATTTTAAAAAATGGCCATAGCCATTATCCATTGATCTAACAATAATATATGTTTTAAGAAAAACAACTTTTGTGAGACTAAAATAATATCATATTTATTTAGTAGCAATTAAAGTACTCAGTTAGCATTTAAAGTCGCAATAGAAGTAGATTAATCTTAATATTTCGATGTTCCGTTGAATTCAAGATAGGGGGGCTCACTTTTACAAAGCACCCATCTTAGTTACAATGACAACTTAGAAAGAAATGACGTGTAAAACTTTAAAATTCTATTAAAACATCTTTACGACTTTAAGGATGTAAGTATTACATTGAAATGGAGATTTTTAAAAGGATTAAAAGTTATGAACAATGTAAGTGTACGTGGTACTAAAAATTACCGCAAATTTAAGAACATAAATATTAGATTTTTTAAATTGTAACAATATGTACAGTACATTTATAAAAAGTAATTAAATCAAGTATGTTTTATGTTGGTATTTCAAGAATTATATTAAGCACATTTTGTTCAAATCATGTCAGCCTTTTTATTTTCCAGGTTATTCCATCTAATTCGAGTTTTCAATACCTAGTTCGAGGTGGGTCTGTTCCCATTAAACTAGAACTACCGAATCTAATGTACTTAGTTTGAGGTTAACGATATGAAATAAAATAAAAATTTGTCCAGTTCTGATTATAAAAAATTCCAGGCCAAATAAATTAATTATAATCCAAACTTATCTAAGCTTTGGGGAAAATCTACTTTCTACTATTTTAAAGATATGACATGTTCAATGATACACCTGAAAAAAGCATGTCTACTTTTAAAATACAAAGTAAAAGTAAAGTGTAATATTTTTACCAATAGAAATGGTTCAACAACAATTCAAATAAGTCAACGTTGATATTTTACTTACCTAATGGTACGTGGTTGAACTACTTAATGTGCGAATAAAATGCTCATGTTTAATCGTGAACAAGTTTGGATGAAACCTCTTGTCTCTCAGAAGTTGATGGTTCTGCTCTCCTCGAGGAGATATTCAAGAATGAATTGCTATTGCTTGTTGAGGATGATAATATACTGGAGGCCTACGCAACGCACCTTCCCTGCGCGCTTCGAGTCATTTGCATCTTCTCCTCCCATGACACAAAGAACACACACCTCGGTAGAAGGAAAGAGAGAGATAAATAACACACGGTTTAATCAGGATATGGAGCACGGGTACAGCAAATGAATTACTATTATACTAACAGCGTCTATATGAACATATAGCATCCACCTGCATATACCGTTTGAGATTTATTTACAATCCCTGTCATAAAAACTGACCCATTTTTTCCTTTAAAGTCCATAATAATTTTAACGCTGTGGATGTTTTAGCAGAAGAGTATTCTCCAGATACACTCGTACTGCGCCGAATGCCAGTGCATCTAAAATAATAATAATAATTATTATTATTATTATTAGCACCGCGTCTTACTACCCGTTCGGGTTATACGCACTTACGCTAATGTGTAATGGTAGGGTGATTGTGAGATGAAATGGAGGACCTACAGTTTAACGTGGAATCCGAACCACGGTGGAGACCTGGCATTCCCCACATTCACAAGATGTCTTGTCGGAGTCTAAAATAATAAAATTAAGTACTACAAATGCAGGTATGACACATTGTGTCAAAACTGGTTTAATTAACACGGTAATTAGGTAGTAGGCCTACGGTTGAAGATAAAAAAAACCAACAGAATATTCCCATTTGGTTTCGCACAGTACACTGTGCCAGCTGATAGTCCAGAACATTACGTTGTGTTTTTTGTGCATACTATGGCTGGGTTTTCATTAATGCATACGGCACAATTAATAGCGAATAATGCATAGCAAATAGTGCACAAGAAGTTGAAATATATTATTTTTAATAATTGCATTCAATTGCTTTCATAGTCAAGACTTAGTGAATAGTAAAAAGTGCCTGATGCATAGAGTTTATTTAGCAAACCTTAACTTTTATGTGTTAAACACGGAGTTGAGGATATATTATAGCCCGTGAACTTGGACTAGCCAATGAGAATTTGAAAAGGGAAGCTATAGCCAAGTTAAGGTCAGTCGACAATAAAAATTATTTTACACTTTTAACAAGTGTATAATTAAAAGATATAAATAGCGATTCAATTATTTCAAATAATTACAATTCACGAGTTATAAGGGGTCAAACGCGCTATTTTATGATTTGTCATACCATTGCTAGGGTAAAGTAATTACTGTATTTAGCTGAAATTTAGTATAACTAGATTGTCAAATAATGTGTGCAAAATGAAATATTTATAAAAAAATTTAATAGTATTAATATTAATAATAATATCAATATTATAAATAGGTATCTCAATGAAATATTAATATTATTAAAATATATTAATTTTCATAAATAGATTAAAATTAATTATGTCACTTATAATAATGTGAATATTATAAATATTTATAATATTAATAATATTGATAATATTAAGATTAATAATATTATTATTGAAAATATTTCATTCTGTACAACTCGTATGACTGTCTAATTATATACTAAATCTCAGCCTCATACATTAATCACTTTGCCTTGAAAATGGTAAGCAAAAAAGCATAAAATAGTAAATTCGGCCTCTTATTACTTTTGAACTGTAAAGATTTTAAATCATTGAATCATTATTAATTGCGTATAATTATTCACTTGTTAAAAATATGCAGTAAAATATAGATGGTCGAATGACCTTAAAGGCCAGTGGCATAACTGATGGAAGAGCTATTCTGTTCACGTTTGAAATTCATTGTGCTTGCAACACTTCTTTGTTATTGACGAATTTTCTTTTCTTAAAATTCAATAACTACGGTTAAAAATAGAGGGTAACTATTAAATTTTTGACTCTGATATTGAAAAGTGGATCTATCATAATATCCATGATCATAATAAAATTAGAAACAAATAAAAATAAAATATATTTAATAGTACAGTCATCACATAAATTAGGCTAGTTTTATGTTTCAGAACAGACAGTTTAATGAATGTTGTTTTTCGAGTGAGCCCTTATCTGAAGTATTTTTAAATACCTGATCTAGTAGATTAAAGAGATTAGGCAGATCTCTATGATAAAAATGTTTAAATAAAACGTTAATAACTATATTTCATTATAAACAATTGTGTTTTTTTATCATTAGTTGTGCACTTCATACACTATGCACTATTCACTAATAGCTATGCGTTTCTGTGGTAAAACGTCAGATCTTGACACATGTGGCCAATACTAGATATGGCCAGATCCGTACAATCTCAGATGTGGACAGATCTGGCCAATCTCAGTTCGAGTCAGATCTGGCCAGATCTTGGTTCATCAGATATAAAATAATCTTTTGAGCGAATTTAATGTGAATTAATCTAATTATGTGTATATTACTCTTATAATATAGGTAATGTATCATTGTTACAAATAACAAGAGAATAGTTAAATACCCCATCATCATCATCATCATCATCATATTTAACCGTTTCCAGCCTGTGACCGGGTCAGTTTAGTAAAATGCTTCCATCTTCCTCTATCTATAATAATAATATATTAATATTTAGCACCACGTCTTACTACCCGTTCGGGTTATACGCTTTAAGTACTAATTACGCTAATGGATTAGGAATTGGGAAGGTTGAATTAGAGGAAATGAACCCGCATTTGCGTGGAGGGAGAGTGGAAAACCATTTAGGAAAAACCACCCCCAGTTCACCCGACCGAGATTCGAACCTCGATCTCCCCGTCCTCAGCAGTCGAGCTCGACACGACTAGCGCGTTTAGCCAACTACGCCACCGAGGCGGGTCTCTTCCTCTATCCTTCCACCATTATTCATCCTTTAATCGATTCCATTCTTCTTCTTTCACTTGCATACTCTCTGTTATCTACTCCTCTTATCTCTTTATTTGCCTCCCTTGCGGGTTTTTTTCCTACATACTTCAATTCCAACATTTCCCTTGGCATCCTCTTCTTCTCCATCCTCATTACATCCTCATTACATCCTCATTACATGCCCATACCATCTCAGTCTTGCTTCCCCTACTACCATTTAATTGTAATTCCTTTAATACTTTAGCCGATTAAATTTTAAATATTTAACAAACTTGTAATATAGAATGTATAGATAATTGAACTGCATTATTTAATTTAATGTGGTGGCCATTATGAACCTCAAACTATATGCTACCAGTTTTTACCTCGGCTGGTCACGTTTCAAATTAACAAAACCCGCTTCAGGGGTTGCGTTGTCTAAGATCAAGGCTCGAATCTCGGTGGATGTACTGAGGGTGATTTTCCAAAATGCTTTTCCATACTTCCTACATGAAAATGCGAGTAAACTTAATCTAAATCTAGCCTTCCTTATCCCTAAAACCACACGTAATTAGTGCATAAGAGTTAAGTCTGAATGAGTAGTAAGACACGGTGTTTAAAAAAATCCGCGGTGGCTATTTATATACTTATTTCGACTATGCCATGTATTGTTGACAAAAATAAGAAGATAATATTTAAATATAAATAAACATTTAATAATTAGTACAGAAACTCAATATGTTTTATAGCTTACAATGTGGCTTTCCTCCACTACACTGTTCAACAAACTAGCTAATAAGAGTTTCCAACTACATTAATAAAATGCGGGTAATATTACAGCTAAGTCAAATGTTAGAAACGAGACATTTTAAAACGTACAAGTCAAAAGATTTTACAATATAAAAAAAATTGTATTCTAGTTTTAAGAAAGTATGTATATAAAGTATTGTATTTTATGTACGTTAATGAACAGGTGATTTAACTATGTTTTGGATGAGAACTTAATCTACTCACTTTTATGCAATATAACTCCTTTTTTTTTCACAGTAATTTAAAATGGTTGGTTACAATGATTACTTAATGGAGAATTCCACAATAAAAAGCATAAATAATAGCTTGGGCTATTTGATTCTTAAATATGCGATCCCTTACAATTATAATAATAGTAAGAATAGCAGCATGAAGCCAACTCCGAGTCGAAGGTGGCTGCATTATCTGATAGCTCGTGATCTTAATAAAATAAATCACACATTAGTAGCCGATGATTTCCGCGCGTCCATCATAGACTCTGCCTTAAAATATGAGTGAAGAATTACCCTGAGCACGGGACTATTCCTGGATAGCTCAGTGGTTAGAGCATTGGTGTACTAAGCCAAAGGTCCAGGGTTAGATTCCCGTGTCCAGGTGTATTTTTTCAACTTTCAGAATATAATACAATATAAAGTAAGGCTTAAAAATATATTGAAGAAGGTATTAAATGTGTAACTAAGATGAAACGATTTTTTTTATAGAATTTTGTCAAATGAAGTTTTATGACTTAATACAAATAAATTGTACTAAACAATACATTTTATGACATCATTTTACATGTTTTCTCGTGTGGTTTGGAACCCAATTTTCAAAAATGCAGGCCTATTATCCGAGAACTATCCTCAAGTCAATTTTCCTCATAAAAACAAAAACGTTAATGTGTTACCCATATGAAATATTCTTTTTATAAAACCCTTTTTGTAAAACCTTCCAAAGATGCTAATTAACTTGAACAAAATCGATAAAGCCATTAATAAACAGTTACACATTTTTAAAATACAGTCTTTAGTAAACCACTCTTAAAATAATATTTCACTTAAAATAATATGTATAGAGTTATTTAAAATGTAAAACATTGGCTAGATAGGCCTACACAATTGAAACCAAATCATTAAAATAATTATCGAAATCTTTCAGATTTTTAAAAATCAGTCTCCAGTAAACTACACTTTATTTTATATAAATAATTAAAACCACAATTTCCCCTTTCGTTATACCCAATATAACATCCCAATATTAAGTTTTAACTAAATCCATTAAACCGTTTTGGCTACAGCCTCATGTACAGACATATGAACAAATATAATGGGGGGGGGGGGAATCTAATTGTAAGACCAATCATTGACTATTATATACAGTCAACTCTGGTTATAATGGACCTCTATGGACTCAATTTTGTTCACTATGTCCGAAGTTCAATAAAACCGTTTTTTTTTTTGTTTTTTTAAATCTGAAAGTAGTGAGTTAGTGACAAACAAAATACGAGTTCAAATATAATTGCTATTTATTGAAATCTATTAATTAATTTATTTTTTTTAAATCTGTTATATGCTGTTGTTTATTGTATACTGTTTTAGTTAATATTTTTTTCCAGATCCTCCTTTATGGTATGTGCTGTTTCCACACTTGATTCCACTCTATCCGTGCATTCAACAAACTAAACTGAGTAGAAAAGTCTAATTTTTTGAGTCTCATACATCCTCTAGAAAAAAAGTATTAGTGAAAACCATTATTACTAAATGGCAATAGACTGTCATTCACTGTCCTGTAACTCCTGTCGTATTAATACAACTCAGAAGACTTCCTTTACTTGCCACAGACAAAGGCAATAAAACTTAAGCCAGGTCTATGAATAGAGTGACTGTTTAAGCTCAACACCCCTATCTCCCTCTCCACATTTCATACTTTCAGTCAATTTTTGTGATACCTAAACAGGAACTCAGGTACCCACAAGTTTAAACAACCGTAAAGATATGTTTTTTAAAGAATTCTGTTGTTAGAATGACATTTCTTATCGAAAGTTTCAATTCTTCTGTTCACTAAAACCAAAGTTGAGGGTTCATTATAAATACAATTTTTAACACAAATTGAAATGTATGTGGGTTGGGAGCAATGAATTAGGTTCACTGTAGCTAATTTTAATTTGATTGAGAGAGATAATTATTTAAATGTTTGTGTAAGTAGATATGGTGAGATCCTACATGCTGCTGAAGATCCGACGACAGTGACCCAAGTAGGCCTACCTTGGGTTGTGATGATGAACTTGATGGGGGTCTTGATTTGATGTTCACTTTACACATACAAGCGAGCAAAATGTACCACCCTTACAAAAATAAATTAATGCAAAAGACCGGTATACTGAAAATGTGAGGATCATATAAAATAATAATGATGTGAGGAGTCGATGTTTGGCATCGGTGGTGGACGGACGTGTTTTGCTGTTGTATTGGAGACCGTGACATCTATTAGTGTTGTTGGATACGGTGGATTCCGGTGACGAGTGCGATGTTGATTCAGCTATGACAGAACTATACTAAAATATTCGACAAAATTCTCAAACCAGTGCCATAGGTTTAAATTATGAGGATCTTGAATTTATTTTAAATATCATACGGAACAATCACTGTGGATACATTTTATTAAATAATGTATAACTTTTACATAATGTTCCTAAGTTAAATACCTAGGGAAAAATCATGGCGACTATATATTTTGACAACATAAATAATAACTTTTACATAAGTTTATAAGTACAATATCTAGAGGGGAAAAATCACAGTGTTTATATAACTTTTACATAAATTCAAGTTGTAACGTTTTAAATATCTAAAGATAGTGTGTTAATTAATCCCCTTAACACAAATAAAATAATTAACCGATTTTATATTTCCTTCAAACATTAATATATATATTTATAAAATTTTATAACTGTCTCAAATTAGGGTTTTGTAATGCCGCAGGGACTATAAATTTGTTTATTTAATAAATTCACTAAAAATAATAGAAAGAGCTTCTATATTTCCTGCAAACCGTTGAAGTAATTAAATATTGCGTTACTATCACACATAAGAATATTTTCTCAATACATCAAGTTGTGAACACTTTCAATGTATACTATTATATATGTTTTGTTTTATCCAAAGCTATTATTTATGCTTACTCCACCATTGACACCTGGATACGGGAGTCGAACCAGGGACTTGTGACGTGACAATATATGCTTTGTATTTATAAAAGTAATTAGCGTCTATCCCTCTAGATGGAGCAGAGGAGAAATACATCAAGCCTCCGCGAGAGAGTTAGGACGATTGGAATATAACGGTAAATAGTTCAGGCTCAGGAGTAACACACACACAATTTATTTTATTATTATAGATTCCTGCTCTATTAATATAAAAACACGGATAGCCATGCAGGGAAGAGAGAGAGAGAAAAGAGGATCGAAATTCACTGAGATACAGTCCCATTTTCATAGGAACAACCAGAAAAGCCCCTAGCTCTAATTTCATGTATTCATACGTCAAGACAGGTGCCCAATTAATAAGTACTGTGTTTACTTCGTAGACTTTAGATTGATACCTAAAGAGAAAGTAAATGAGTTTAATTGTTTCAACTTTTCCATAATATTTGAGACAGAGCTTCTAAGTCAAATAAACTTGTATTCATAGGATAGGAGAGGGAGAGGTATCTCTCCAACCTGTCTAGTCACCAGCTAGCTATCTATAAGGTGCCTGGTTCCTCTAAACAAATGCCTTTAAATTATTATGATAGCCACACTGTATTCAATATACGTACACCTTTAATAAATGGGATAGTGCGAGGGAAGCTTAAGCGCGTTTGTGTGGAGGGAGAGTTGAAAATAGATTTGGTGTTCAAACTCCAGCCAATCATACATACAGTGCCCCCACTTAAGTACTTGTACAGAAACTTCCCTAGAATATGTTGTAGATGACAACATTGTTGTGACTTTAGATTGCCACCCAAAGAGAACTGAATGTTTCAACTTATTCATGGTGTTTGAGACGGAGTTTCTAGGATAGGCGAGAGGGGGGGGGGGTTGTATCCGTTAAAACACAAACATAACAGTTTTATAACATTTATTCACACATATCTATTTTTTTTAAAAAAAACAGCATTTTGTTGATCCCTGTAAACACTTTGTAAATATAAAATTAAATCAAATTGATCTAATAAATTATGTGTAAATTAGCAAAATCTCTAGAACAGTTTGTAAAATATCTAATTTTTTTAAAAAACACTACATTCTGTCGGACCCAATAAACACGTTGTAAATATAACCTCCCTCAGCGCTGATGAAGGGATCTATAGTACGGCGTTGTCCTCATCGAGCACACACAGTGTCGGTGGCATGTAGAATTGTCGTAGGACGTCACGGACGTCGCAATCCTCTACTTCATCGAAGGAACACTTCTTGGAAGAATCGTTCTTCAGCAAACATTTGTTTTCCAGAGTTAGAGCAAATGTGGGGGTGTCATTCAATACAGATGTCTCAGAACTCCCGGTGTTGGTCCCAGAGAGAGGTCTCACGACACCACCATCTTCGCAAGGAGTATCTCTTCTGAAACCGGGCGGTGTTTAGCACCAGGGGTATGAAGGGGTCTGCTGTTTCTGTAACTTCGCTTCTTCAACCTCTTTCTGCAGTTGTCTCATTATGCTTTTGAGCAGAACCGATTTCCTCAAGTAATTCTTAGAGTCCTTTATTTTTCGCAGTTTGTTTTTAAAAATCTTTATCACTTTGAGATGGTATTTGTCCTTGACGACGATGCCGTTGGTGATGCAGAAACTACAACTGTAGCTGTGAGTGTTGTCAAAAATGGTATCAACGGTGCGGCTGTTGTCTTGCACTGAGACCTTCATACCGGCTCTAAGCAGTGTAAAAGTGGTTGCCTTAAGATCAGTGGCACCTGCAACACATTCAAATCCATCTCGCCTTGGTTGTTGGGGTCAATAAAACGACTACTTTTT
>CABFOV010000438.1:184743-201593 GCA_902141375.1 Timema poppense | reverse complement strand
TTAGTCCTAGAAGACAAGCATCCTCTCCTCTGTTCCCCCCCTGTACCAGTTTATAGTTAGTCCTAGAAGACAAGCATCCTCTCCTCTTTTCCCCCCCTTGTACCAGTTTATAGTTAATCCTAGAAGACAAGCATCCTCACTTATTCTCCCTTTTCTTCTCCTGACTATAATATGAAATTAGTTTTCTTCCTTATTTTCTATTGACTGGCTATAGTGTGAGATAAGAGGGTAGATGCCCTTAGTCCTCTGACCCGGCCCATGTGCAACTATAATGTCAACTTGGAAAGTAGTCCGCCTTAACTCTCTAACCCCTTGGGTCTACCTATAGTGTGAACTTAGAAATCATCTGTCCTCTCCCTTCGAGTTTACCTTTAGTACTAGATAGGTCAATATGCGTCCTCACTTCCTTTTTTAATCCCCTCCCTCCCCCAGCCATACTGCTTCTTACTTGTATCTCTTTACTTTCGTTATTTTAAAATTCAATATTTATATGGTATGTCGTGCAAACGCAAAATATAGCACAGCAATAACTATCAAATTAATTATGGTGAATTTACAATTAGATGTTTCATATGTCAGCTTTGGTTCTCTAGTAGAGATGGTGGTACCACTTGCCAGTTTGATTGCAATGGAAGATTTAAATGGACCACCTATCGGGGCGAAAACTTAAATAAATAATTAGGTAAAACGATTGGCACGTATATTGCAGAACTTAAGTCTCTGGCCAGGTTAAATTGTTCAGAATCAACCTATGTAAAAATTTCTTAATTTGATGGGATGGAACTGTCAATGTCTTCATGTAATAGTTAAGTAAAAGTTATTCAAAGCTCACTATAATTGTAGTTCCGTGCACTTTTGTGTTAAGTTCCTGAACAAAAGACCATCTTGAAAATTATTAATTTGCCAAATTAAAAAAATAATAAATCTGAGTATTTCTATAAAGGAAGATCAGTATAAAGGTTCACATAATTTAAATTTGAGAATAGAAAATAATTGTTTATATTAGTTTAATAAGTTGAATTAGAAATATTTTAATTCAATCATTTCTTAGAGAAGTAAAAACATTAATTTCATCGTGATATGGCCAACCCCGCAAAAAAGTGGAGGTCGAATTAAAGGAAGACACCAATAGTCACCTGAGAAACCACAACGTGGATGAGGCAATCCTCCATGGTTAGTATGACTCGAACCACGACCTTCAGTTTCAGGGAAAGGTACAATAACTACTCAGCCATCTCTGCCGGCATATGTATCATTTAATTGTTGTCCGCGTTGCTGTCAGGAGTTTGTAAAATAACCCCTAGATTCAAATGACTGTGTTTTTGCAACATACCATGTAAGGGTGTCTGCTGTGAACTAACCAACAATTCACTTGCTAGTATCTACTCGTTCTGTCCCACTTGAGTTCTTATGAAATCACTGCACCCTAAACTTGGTAGCGCACCTAATAGACGGTGGGTTGACGCATCGTTAGTGATCTGGACCTTTTCTTCCAAATATCACACTATAGGTTCTGGTTGTGGAGAGGGAAAGAAAGGCTAGTTACGCCTCTTTGCACCATACCTGCCCAGCTGTGGGAGGGACTTGTTGTCTAACCCCTCCACATACACACACTCGCCCAGTGTCAATCAGTGCAAGGCAAAGTTTGGTCTTGTCATGCAAATACCTCTTTAGAATATTTTAATAAATAAATGAGCAATCATATATTTCAAGAACCGAGGACAAATACCTGTAATATCATAATGTATATTATACCAGTCGGGATAAGGAAATCCCATTTTTATATCAATAGAAGAAGAATCAATCCAATAAATAATGACCATCTTTAAAAGTTTGCATATTTGGCATAAAGTTTTTTTTAGGTAAAGAGAATTGCAATCATTTATTTGAAATATTTTCACAACATTTAATTATCACTGAATTGCATTAGTTTTATAGTTAAATATTGAACATATTTGGTATTACAAAATTAATCTACATAGTTATGCAAATATTTAATTTAAGTACAACAAAAGTCTTTTAACATATAAAAAGCAAAATATTCATTAAATTTGAACTGACCAATTTTTGGCATTCTTCTAAAACTTTACCTTGTTTAAAAGTATGGGAGGAAACATTTTTTCTTACTTTATTTTCAAATTGTTCTCAAAAAATCTGAACATATTAAAATCGGGTAGCAAATTCAACAACAGGTATTTCATCAAAAAATGACTTGTGTTATAAACGTGACTTCAATGTAAGCATAATATGGCTAACACACCCTTTTCGTGTTTCGCTCTAATCTTATTTAGGAAAAATAATAAAAGTAGAAATATAGCTTAACAAATATTCCCACTAACTGTATTGGTTTATCTACCCCATTTGATGTAGTTTAATTTATTTAACAGAACCAAATATTAGTTTTAGTTCGACTATATTAGAGGTTTTAAAATAATTTTAATAGCTATGAACAATTTGTTTGTTAATATACTAGATCAACCTATTAGTTTACGTCAAAGTTAAGCGTACATTTAGGAGCTTCCTTCAATAAAATATGTTCAACTTATAGTTTAAGCAACATACTTCAGTTATTTAACTTCATTTCCTGCCATTTTTATAACATCATAGCATGGCTTATTTCTGTTCGTATTTCCTTTTCAACTTTCAGTACAAGTATAGCTGATATAACTTTTTAATGCCAAGAATAAACACATAAACTATATTTGAAACTTGGTTCATTATCTTCAATATTTGTAAATGAAAAGGGCAAATGATTAGGCTGGTATTTGGTTGATTTTACCTTTGCTTTTGGATCATATTAAATTAATTTGATATTTTACCAAAATACATTACTATATTACTAAATTCAATTTTGGTTTTATAATTTGAAGTTTCGAAACATAAAATAATTACACCTACCAATGTGTTTCAGTGGTCATCTATACGACGTCCTATTTCTCATTTTCAGGAGTTTAAGCCTAGAAATTTCATTTATGAATAACCTGAATTTTACATTTTAGGTTCTTCTAGAAATCAAACTATCCTATGACTGATTTAATAATACATTATTTAAAATAGATCTGATTTATAAGCCACATGCCCTTGATTTATTTTATTGTGTTCCAAAAAAGTCAGGCTTGCAGCCGAAACCGGCAAAAAAAAAAGTAAAGCAGTCATGACAAGAGACAACTTTGTTTTAGTTTTTTATTATTTTTTTTGTAGAAGTGCCATTCTACTGATCGGATCAAAAAAAGTATGACTACCTGAGAAATACCTTGTTTTGTGTCTTAGTCCCGCGTCACAACTACCATTGGATGGAAACACTTTTCTCAGGGAGGCAGTATCCATGTTCCGCCGCAGCAATGAATGGTAACTCTACACGCATCTACTAGTATGTATCATTATTATAAGTACAAATGATTTGCACTCACAGACATTTTCTGTTTGGTTTTTCAGAAACATTTTATACCCGTGAACGCAGCGGAGTCGTTTCGGTTAATGTGGATTCACACGTTCATATTCATATGATCACAAAAAATATGTGTTAACCTATGATGCTTTGTATCACCTGATTTGAAACACGGTTTGTTTGTTTATGGCATAACAGATATTTTTTGGATATTCTCGTCAATTCAATCATTGTGGTCAATGATGATGGTGAATATTATTTTGGCGATACGACTGTTTTCGCTGATTGATTCTCATGAGCAAATCGGTTTTGATGCAAAGTGGACAAAGCTGAAAACATTTCAATCAGATGGAGTTTATCGTGCGGAGAACTCGTGATTGGTTTTGAACTCGTCACGTATCCTGGTTTACTTTTTACTCTTGTCTTTCGGTGAGCGTGTGAATCTACAGGTACGGCTAATAAGTTCTGTGCAGAGGCAAATGGATATCTTTAACGTCATGTGACATGTTTGTCTTAAAGTTAATACTTGTAACATATTCTGATATTTTTATTGAAATACTTAGGCTTGCTTTTACTTTAAAATAAAGTGTTTTTTTTAATATGTCTTAATTTGGGAAACTTAGACAAATGAAGCTTTGTGGAACTATGCCTTGACTTTGGCAAGACTCATTTTCCAAACTAAGATTAGTAACAAGGCCCATAATTCAATTTTTAATTTATATATTGTGTGAATTTTTTTTTAATATAATTGTTTTTACCTTGCAATATGGTTTGATTGAACATGTTTATCAGCTTAAACTGAAACCACAAAGAAGTAATCAAGCTACTTATTTATTACTATTATCATTACTTTTTCTTTATGCCCAATGAGCTTTTTGCATTATGCAGATTATTCCGTGAGTCATAAAAGGGCAAAGTCAAATTGGTCTGAATTGTGTTATAGGTGAACATAATTTCAGTTGTCCTACAAAATGACGCTAAAAGTAGAGATAAACAATCCTTTATAAGTATGTGATCAGTTATCAATGAATCCCATGAAAAGGGGATGCATTCTAAATGCTTTTACTATAAAATATTAAAGTATTCACATATCTAGGCCCGTTTTGGTGGTTGCACGGCGCAGGGGTGACAGCCATTTTTTTCTGTGTGCCACTATTTACGCTGATACTACAATACATATATATATATATGGTTGGGTATAACATTTATATGGGGCTTGAATTAATATAATTAAATATGTATATACATATATACATACCTAAGTACGCCCTTTCCTTACGGGGTAGGCAAGAAACGTTGCATATAGCTCAAAAACCACTTTGTACTTAATCTATCGTCACTAACTTTCTTCACACTTCCCGTCCTTGCTTACTACCTTCGCTTCAACAACATCCACACATCGGATCACACATGCTCTTTTATTCTTAAATATCTTAATGTTTATCTTTTTCACACATTCATATAGAGAATTTAGCCACACATACACACTTAATATATACATATATATATATGTATATATATATAATGTATATATCTATATATATGTATATATCTATATATATATGTATATATATGTATATATATGTATATAGTATACCTTTGTTCAAGTGCACAGTTAGACCATGATGTGGTATTTATTTGAGAACTTTTCACCCCATGGTAATACCTGTTTGATATTATAATATAATTCTTTTGAAATTTACATGGAATAAGGGGTGAAAGGTTGTAAAAAAATACTATACCGAGGCTTATTCAAGCAGATGAATAATTTAAATAGAGTAAAAACTGTACAAAATTGTTAAAAATAAAACATTTACTTGAGCACTAAATGAGTAAATTTTAAATGATAAAGGTATCTAACTATATTCACGCATTTAAGCAAATGTAAAATTTTAATAAATACTATTATGATATAAATAATGTGTTTTGTTAACTATTTAATTTACTTTGCTCAGTAAAATTAAATAACAGATTTATTTTTCTAACATTTCCACTTTTGTTTTAACATCATGTTTTACTACACGCCCAAGTTATATATTTTTACAAATTCTTCCAATGGAATATGGAGAGTGAGGGTAGAATATATTGGAAATGTACCTGTATTTGCGTGAACCACGCGGAAGAGAAACGTTTTAGAAAAATCATCTTCAGCACATAGCCTTATGTCGAGGTTACTCTAAACGCTGATTAAAACAATAATAATTTATGCTACTCTAATTTAATGAAATGCGGTTAATTAAGCTGAAACATGTTAAAAGCTGAGATCAGGTGACATAGTTCCCTTGTTTTTCCTGGGCCTGTAGATGCCACGCAACTCCTCTGTTAGACTCTGCTAGAAGTAGTTTAATCCCAGGCAGCCTAAGTGGTAGACCAATCATTCAATGTCGCCTCCTAGCCACCGCCACATAGATTACGTGGATACAGGGCTAATCACCGCGGCACCGTTGTGTATTAATCTCCTCCTATCAGGTCCTGAGAAGTGAAGGGCGAGCAGGGGTGCAGATAAAACATAAGCTTCAGAGCCTTTATTTCTTAGGACTTGAGGAGAGAACAAATTACCAACGCGTAGAGGCGTTTTCTGGTATATTTGGTTAGGTAAGAAATCAGAGACACTGGTGAGCACGCGGACAATAAAGTTGGTCTGGTCTTGTCTGGTTTGTTGGTGTCAAGGATGTAAAGATTCGAATAGTAGTCGGGTGTATTGAGATGTATTTTCCAAAATGTTTTCGTCCTCCACCTAGAGATGTGAGATGGAAAATTTTCCAAAACGGAAAAATTGCAATCATTATTTCTGTAAAATAATGTCAACTTATTAAATGTGACTATAAAGTAATTGAGATATGGATATCCCAAATGCCAACTTTCATACTTAAGATTAGTTTTTCCTAAGGGCGTTAACACCATAAACATCATCAAACTAACTCTGGTGGCCCCACGGCCTAACGCTCTTTACTCTCGCTATAGACTAGACTGCTGATGACAGGGAGATCGGTGATCGATACCAGTAGGTTGCAGTGAGTGCGGTTTTTCAACGGGTGCAATTTTCCTCTAAATTCAACCTTCCTTATCCCTAACACATTAGCGTAATTAGTACATAGGTGTACGACCTGAACGGTTAGTAAAACGTAGTACTTTTTTAAAAAAAAGAAACAAATGAATGCGAGCCTTTGTCGACCCACTATGTTCATAAACAATACTTCAATTTTTTTTATCATCGATAAATTAACTAAAATAAGTTTAAGGTTGGCTTGACATTGATTTCCCCCCCTAACCTCTTTGCTTCCTATCTAACCCTCACCCACCCTCGTATTTCTTCCCCCCCCCCTTCTTATAACCCACTATTATCTTAATACAGTATATTTTGAAGTTTAAATAATAGGACCTAGGTGCCACCTCTATAATTTAACCCCTCCACTGAAAGCCGCCACTGTGGAAAAATTTCTGATTCAAAATTTTCCGGATTGTTTTTTTATCTATACCTCTACCTTCACGTAAATTTTGTAAGGCCTACACTTAAAAAGTAATTCGAATGATAACAGTTTTCCACAGTATAATGGATCAAAGAAGTCGGAGAAATGTTCTCATTCGAATGACCTTCATAGTCTTGAACCCTAGTTTTGACTTACATTCTAAATCTCACACTCCTTTACAATGTGTCCATGGTATTTGCTAAGAGAGTACCCTTTGTTCCCTCACATATAAGCCTAGTGTTCTAAAAATATTTCCCTCTCCTTCTCTCAAATGTATTCCTAGCGTTCCTAAAGAAATTGCTATATCTTACCCTCACAAGATTTCTACAAGAAATTATATCTGATTACTCTCACCCTACACACAGTACGTTTTCCAATAAACTTTCCCTTCTTAACCTCACATATATACCGAGGGTATTCCTAGAAATCCTCCCCTCTTCACTCCTCCTTACCCTCTAATATGTATACCAAGTGTTTAATAATAAACTCCAGCGTCTTCTCACAAATACATCGATTGCATTCCAAGAAAATCTCCATTTTTCTCATCACATATAACTCAAGTGTTATCCAAGAAACTGTCGACTCAGAACAGCGAGTCAAAAAGAGGATATTGAGAGTACTTGAGACTTCATCAGGGTTAGAGAACACTCAGACGTTGCTCGCGTCGCGTCATGATGCGTAATTTCTCCTCCCTACCCCCCAAACAATTGAACCACTGAATCACTGAGATATTGTGAAGTCAAACCGAAATATCACTACCCACTTAGCACACTTAATGCAAATCATACAAATTAAGGACAGCAATATAGGAATTATCTATGATAATCTATTTGTCATCTCGGATACAAACTGTGCTGTTAAAACGCATAAGAAAAACTTAGAAAAAAATTCTGAAATAAGAAAGGAAAGAACAGGAAATATTTTCTATTGAAACTTATTAAAAAATACAATAATAATATTTGACTCTTATCAGTGGTCAATTTTTCCAATCGTCAACTTGTTTAGTCTGATTTTCCGGTGACGGGAAGTTTGGCGTTTAAAAAAACCAGTTGTGTGTACTAAGGTTGCTTATCCCTTAAGGTTTTCCCACTCTGCCTCCACGAAAATACGGGCTCATTTTCTCTGACACTATACCTTTTTCATTCCTATTAATTAGCGAAGCTTATGCATGCGTATAACCCAAATGGTACTAATACTCAATACTCGGCAAGTAAGAATATTGGAATGTTTGCTAATTTACATAAAAATAAGAACAAATAACTCCACAAAATTGTTTGAAATAGTGTTGGCTAATATTCAAAGATAAAAAACGAAGTGACTAAATTTAAATAAAATATATAAAAAAAATATTTAAAAGATACTTATCTGTATTGGTGTATTAATTTTTATTACATATAAGAGTTGAATTATAATTTGAGCCAACGTAGCTTTATAAACAGTATAATCTAGCGCTGATGTGCACTATGGATTTTCAAAATCCATTTCAAATTATTTTTAATCAAGTTGTACGTGAAAATTAAACTCATCTGCTGAAATACTCCCTTAATCACCAATTACACATCTTATTTTATGTGAATAATCAGATCTTATTTTTCTATACTTTAAATTAAGTTGTTGAAAAAATATAAAAAATTCCTTCATGAACAACCGGGAAAAAGGGGGAATTTTGTAATACGAAAATAGTGCCACTCCTGAAACTGTCAATTTTTATGAAACTGTGACAAGATCATCCGGTTTTTAAATAACTTACAAAAGTTACTCGTAAACAAGATAACTCTTATACTAACATGTAATATAGCTCATGTTCAACTAAAAAAAAAAGTTTTTTTTTTCAATATGGACTTAACCCACCCTGGGGCATTGTTTATTCCCTTTTTTTCTTTTTGGACAAGTAAAAGAGTATGAGATTAGAACAAAGGGCAGACGCAAACAAAAGGACCCCGAATCCACGTGTGCTCGAAAAAGAAAAGGGGGAGGGAATAAAAAAACTCACAAAGAAGAAAAAGCCTTGAGGGAGAGGGATGGTACCATAGGGCAAGTGGCATCTTGGGGGAGAAAAGGGGTGAAAAATAGGGGAGGGAGTTGGTTTGTCTCGTTTGAGAACAATGTCGCGGACAAGCACCACCACGTGACTGACACGGTATAATACCACCCCATCTCCCTCTTACCACCCTTTCTACTCCCTTTATTTCTTATAGTTCTTTCTCTTATTTTTAGCTGGGGTGTTCCACGTCTTAATCCTTATCTGGACTATCCGCATGTTTTCACTTATAGAGTAAGGATGAGCACGTAAAGCTAGTGACCATCAGAGAAACTTTTACTAATGTTTGAGAACACTAGCATTTCTCTAGTGGAGGTATTCGCTATTAATTAAAAGGCATCAGTTTTATTTCCTATGCTGCCGACATTTGTCTCATATCTTGGAATATGGTTGACATATTAACAAATAAAACTGATGGGTTTTAATTAATAACGAATATCTCTCCACCGGGGTTACTAGGGGTTTCCAACTCTAGCAAATGTTTTGCTGGTGGTCACTACACCCCAATACCATCTCTGAGGGAAATGTAGGTTTTATAGAGAAACGCTTTCCATACACTATCTCTCTCTCTCTCTCTCTTTGTTATCTGTTGCCATATCTCCTCGCTTTCAATTATGTCAGAAGATGGTGTACTGGGGTAAGAAATAACTACTGGCAACATCGACTAACCAGCGTTGCAAAATTTGTCTTATATATTAAAGGAAAGATTGACCACACGAAAACAAGAGGATGTCATCGCTGTTTCTCAAGATAATTTATAAAGTTATCTCAGAGATGAGCCAGTGTAAATTTCTACTTTCCTTTTTCTCTCATCTTAAAACTTATAGGTGGACTTTAGTTGAAGGTAAGGATGAATATATATATACATAAATTCCTCCCCCCCCCCCTTTCCATTTATAGCCCTCTTCATCCCATCAGTCATATCATTGTACTAGTGTCAAATATCGTAAGTTAAGCTAAAGGTAGCTCTCTAGCTGTGAGATATGAATCTATTTTTTTTAAATCTAATTTAACCTCAAATACCTTTGTACATTTGCTGGCATGTTCTTTGAGTATATCTATATTTAACGTTCGAGCCTTATAATTCAACGTTACCTGACAACCAGACCAGACAATAGTTACTCCATAGTCCCTGTTCCCATCGATGTGAAAATCTGTTTATTTTAAAAGTGAGTATCTTATTCTTTAAATTTTTGATATGCATCGCTTTGGATACGTATTATTCTTACTTATTGATAGCACCTTTATTGTCCTTTCAAGAGAACTTTAGTTTTATCTGATAATATTTTAAACGATACTTGGCAAATCCCAAGGTCATCATTTTTATGCTTTTTTTTGCCAAGAACTATGATATATGAGTATAAAAAATTACTATAAGAAATATATATTTTAAATTTATTTACACAAAATACTAATTTACGGCTAAGTTATCTGCATATAGAATGTATAACTTGACGATGAATGTGATTTTTTTGTTATATCTGACCGACCAAACATAATAATACATTTTGAAGAAAGTACGTTTTGTCATTAAATGTAATGGCTCAACGTCTCCAAATTTTAGGGAACAAATTTATTGTTTGACTTTTATTTTTAACTGGGTCTTACTAATTGTTCGATACTCGGACCAGAAATTACATTTTGTTATGATAGAATCAATAACAAAATATTGAAATAAAAAAAACGTGTCTTTGAAATGATTGGTCACACATAATAAGTCAAAATTATATTTGAGATGACAAATCATCCAAAGATGATATTAAAGAATATCAACATACATGTTGTAACTAATTTATGTAATTAAAGAGGATACGATCGAAATTTTAAAGACTTTTATTAAAATTAATTGCAATTTAACTACAGAGATGTCAGTAATTACTTTCAACAGTGTTATATTTTGATATTAGGTTTAGAAAATGCAAATTAAGAATAATGATTAATTACGATTCGCAACTTGAAGAGTGTTTATATATTTACGTGTATACAAAAGACAACTGTAGAATGTAAATTTCTTTCACAATATTTTACACCAAGATGAAATTCATCAAAATTTAATAGACATGTAGGTGCTAATCTGGTCTTTAAGAAAATATCCAAGTTTGATCAGTTTAGTTTATTTTAATGAAATACACCGATAAGAAAAATGCACCGAACTAGAATAGAACTCACCAAGAGGATCTACGTTGAAGCGTAGTGTGATTTATTATACTAAGAACATTTCTATATCCATCTGTTTATTCACTTTTTTTTTAGCACCACGTCTTACAACCGATTCGGTTTGTACGCACATGTAATAATTACAGTAATAGGTCAGGGATTAGGAAAGTTTAATTTAGAGTAAATGCACCCACATTTGCATGGAGGGAGAGTGGAAACCCATTTAGGGAAAACCACCCTTGGTACACCCGACCGAAATCGAACACCGATCTCCCTATCCTCAGCAGTCTAGTCCAACACAAGAGTAGCACGTTATACCACGCGGCCACCGAAGCTGGTTCCACTTTGTCAAGCGATATGTATCGACCTTGACTTGTCAAGGTTGCAAAACATTTTTGCAAGGAGGATGGGAATGGTTCAGTTTTATTTTTAGGTTCGCATAGCTTTTCCACATTTTATTTATTTAGTTTGGCATATTTGACCGTGAAAGATGAAGTATCTTGTTTAGTCACCGTGTACGTATGTAGACATCTAGCTGCTCTGTGGTAACAGAACGTTGGTCAGGGTATTCCTTATTAGTTGTCTACACGCCATACCCGTAATTATATGACGTGATGATAGAGATTATGAAGGTGTGGAGTAAGTGGAAATATTCAACCTAGCCTAAACCTAATTAACAAAACCTTCGTGACCATTGGTATAGTTCCCCTTTCGGGAAATATAGCTATGGTACAGCTGGGATTCAAACCCGGGACTTTTATATCATTAGTCAAGGAGCGCTGACCACTATACCAGGAGACCGGTCTTTTCAACTGTTGGAAAAAGTCCCGAATTATTGGGAACCTGATTTAGAAATCTCGGAACTTATCATAAAATCTCAAACACATTTATTTATTTTTTTGTCTGGTTCCTGAGAATTACAAATGAAAATTTCATTTCCGTCTTCTCTTTGATTGTGTTGACGGAAAGATAGATTTGCATTTGTCAGTGAATCCACAATACGTCGATTTTCACGTTGAATAGAAAGATTGTTGCTTTAACATTTTGAGTCATTTGCATGATTTTTTTATACTACGTATAGATGAATGGAAATTTAAACACAAGCACCACCAAAGGAAATTGTGTTTTATCTACTCCATAAAATGTTGTGGATGTTTTTATTGACTGAAGGAAATAAAATATAAAGTATAATAAAGAATTTTTTTTCTCTACGTCTCACTCCTAGTCCGTGTTATACTCATTTAATTACATTAATTGAGTAGGGATAAGAATGTATATTTCAGTAAAATAACTGTATGCAAATTTGCTTGAAGGGAGCGTGGGAAACAATTTATAAAAACAAAATTCAGGTCATTTGACAAGGATTCAAAACCACACCTACATTCCCATTGAAGGTAAATAATGTATCAGTTTGACATTTGATATTTGTTTTTGAGAAACATTTTAAATTGTTTAATAAAGAACGTTTAAGAATATCTATAAATAAAATTAAATTTTTAGTGAAATTAGGTAGTACAAGCTATATTAAATTAACGCGAAATAAATAAATGTATAATATAATATAGAATTTATTCCCAGTATTTTAATGATATTTTAAAGAGATTGATAATATTCATTACAAGTTATCGTACATTATAATTAGGAATGTCTTGAGGTTATAACAAACATCTAAAAAAAGGTCTGTAACATATTAAAATTGTGGACGTTTGAGCCAAATTAAACTTACAACTATGTTTTTAAAAACAATGGATGATGTTATCATGCAATTTCGTATGTATATATTGATTTGAGAAATTGACAGAACAAAATGTTAAATTTTGAAAAAATATAAAAATTGAGTTCCTTTTTTATCTGCATTTCCCTGTTACTTGGTTACTGCTGCAATTGCTTCAACGTTACTTATAAGACATGTTTCGACACTACGATGGCATCATCCTCAGGTCTAATAAAAAAAAGAGAAGAAACACACTAAATGAAATCCTGGTTAAAACACAATGCGTTAGCCAATGTGGTCAAACGTGCAAAATTAGTGAAGGTTAATAAATTATAATATCGAGAAATAATAATTATGAAATAACAGATTTACAAGATATGTTATTTCATAACGCATTGTGTTTTAACCATGATTTAATTTGGTGTGTTTCTTTTTTTTTTTTCATTAGACCTGAGGACGATTCCGTCGTAGTATCGAAATATGTCGTATAAGTAACGTTGAAGCACTTGCAGCAGTAACCAAGTAACAAGGAAATACAGATAAAAAAGGAATTCAATCTTTTTTTTTTTTTTTCAAAATTTAATATCTTGTTCTGTAAATTTGTCAAATCAATATAGACATACGAAATTGCATGATCACATCATCCTTTGTTTTTAAAAAACATAGTTGTAAGTTTAATTTGACTTAAACGTCGATAATTTTAATATGTTACTGAAATTTTATTAGATGTTTGTTATAACCTCAAGATATTACTAATTATAATGTTATATAACTTGTAATGAATATTATTAATCTCTTTCAAATATAATTCAAATACTGTGCATATATTTTATATTATATTACACATTTATTTATTTCACTTTAATCTAATATAACTTGTACAACCTAATTTTACTAAAAATTTAATTTTATTTATAAATATTTAGTATTTGTGCCCACGGCGTGAATAGTTTGAAATGTATACCAAAAAAAGCTGTTTATAAAGTTTGAAATTTATTTAAAAATCTAAGTGAAGTTAAGATTCTTTGAAATAAACCTAAAAATAGTATTTTTATTATATAAAGAACAAAAAGGTTACACAATTGTACGAACCCTAATTTCAAATCTAAATTTTCATTTATTGATGAATTCTAAATCTTAATTTTTAAAAACATGATAAAACATTTCTACGTTAACCTATTAGTTCTTAGGTTACTTTAGAAAGTATGAAATTAAACTAAATGATAAAGTATTCACTATAACATCCATGGGGGCGTTCAAGTATTACGTAAGCACCTTGGGGGGAGGTGGTTCGAGCTTTGCTTCATTTTGCTGACAAGGGTGCTAGGTGGGTTAGAACAGTGTTTACGTAAGACAGAGAAAGACGGGCAAAATTGAGGGGGTGGGGGGTGCATCGCATGCCGCCTGAACTTCGAGCAGCTTCGGGCTGTAATGAAGATGCCGAGTGGCTAAACGAGGAAGAAGCGGAGAAGCCAATAGAAGTAAGCCAAAGTTTGAGTGACCTAGCCTCCTGAAATATGAAAATAATAATTGAAAGTTTTGAGACTTACACATTCAAACTGGCTACAGGCGCAATTTGAGGTACTTGGTGTATTGGTTAAACATTTTAAATTGAAAAGAATTATGTTTAACAATAAATAGATTTATTTAAAAACAGAAATAAGAAAGTAAAGATTACAATAATATTGAAGGTTATACGTTAGAAGCTTGATGCAGACAATAAGACTTTGTGAATTTGATTATCCTGCTGTAGCTACTAGGGTTGTGCAGGAGCCGGGCTACTGGATGAATTTTTATAAAGAATAAAATAATCAAGTTGTTAATAATAAAATATAGACCAAGATATACATATAAATCTTAATCAGTTTTGCTAGACTGGGTTGTAAAGTAATCTCTTTAAAATATTTTGTATAATGATAAACAATAGAAAAGTTCCTTTACTACAGTGGTCGATGGCTAATAAACAGGTGTCAACAAAATATTACTATGGCTGGTCTCTTTCCCTTACGGCACTGCCAAAGCACTCAATATTACAAACAAATCTAATTGCAATTACACTAAGAGCAACACTAACACAATAGGAGCCCAAAAACCAGGAAAAGAAAAAATATATTATTTGCGCGAACCCCACTATGACTCTAGTGCAGTTCCCTGGTTTTCTCACCGAAGCTAATACCGCACGAAAAGCGTGACTACTTGACCAACACAAAATAAAGATTCCCATCAACTCAACTGGGATATGGAATACAAGACAGCCTGGTTGTAGCCATCCAAAAATTAAACAGGTGTACATGACGTTCATGGCGTCTTGAGAAACATTAGCTCAAATGTACAAATGGAACTTATGGAGATTAGTAAGTCTCTGACTAATACATTACTTCATTCCAAGCCAAAGGCTCGTAACGTAAAGACTGTATGGTAAATATACAGAGTCAACATAGTCTCTAGGACTGATGCACAATATATGAAACTAGTAATAATGAGACTTGTCCTTCATTCTGGAGGACACAATATTAAACCAAAAGTAAACCTTTTAATTTGGAAGTCAACAAGATTTGAAGTTGGTTAACTGTCAACTTGACATACTATCAAAACAAATGAAAATCGTCTCCGACTATATACATAATACTAAATACGTCCAAATAGACATTGTCTATTTTTTACAACAAAAACTAGATTTTAAGTCGTAAGGACTCGTTAATTTTGTCATGATACTTAATTGATCGAAGTCCATTGTCCTGTCCATGGTGGTGGTGGGTCCGACGGCCCAAACTTCATGGTCGTCGTATTCTTCGATGCATGACGGTGCAGAAGTTCCTTCTTCGACGCTGGGTTGTAGTAAATTGGGTATAATGTGAACCTGGGAGCAGCCCTATATATAGTCCCAAATCGGATACGAACGGAACAAAGCAAAAAGGGTGATAAACTCAGGAATATATAAAGGAGAAATACGGATGAAGGCGGGGGGAAAGAGTAGTGAGCCAGAGACCGACACTTGCAGGGTGAGGGGGAAACATGTTTCCTTGGATTGCCGCCAGTCCTTTCTGACGTGGAGTAGGTCAGTGTGTCGATCTCGATATACACTTCATTTGTTTGTTAGATGTAGCTACAATAGAACGTGTGGCAGCCATCATTGAATTAATTTTTCTTTTCCCGCACGTGGTAAATAAATCCAAGGACATCTTGAAAAGGTGAGTAGATACTAAAGCATATTTTATTTAACTATATCTGTTTTAATTATGTTCTTTAAGCTCAGCTATTATTTTTATGAGAATTTGTGATATAGACGTCCTTTAATATATATTCTTGTAGACAGCATGGCAAGCGTGTGTAACTTTATTCGACATCATCCAATGGCAAAGGGCATGCGTTAAAGTATTTTATTCATAAATATGATAATATCAATCCTCTTCACTGACATCCGCTACAGCATTTGTCAAAAGATAATATTTTTGAACAACCACGTGTTTCAATTTAGGGAGATACGTAATTTTATCTGAGTGCATCTAGTCAGCGGAAATAAACTTTGAGGTAGATTACTTTTTTAAATATGTTAACATTGTTTCTTTATTTCGTAAATTATTAAAATATTGATATTTAATTGTTGTAGCATGTCAATCAGACAGATTGGACAGCTACAAGACGTTGTTTCAAGCATGGTCATCGTATTAAATTGAGTTTAGGTTTTATATATATATAATATTCATGTACTCACTAATAATATATTTTTTATAACTTCAATTAAACGTAGATTAAAATGTTTAACTTTCTATAATGTTATAACTTGTTTTAATTTTACTTGTTCATTAAATTTAAATTCAATGTATACCAATTTAAATTCAATATATGCCATTGTCAAGGGTCAATTATTATTTCACAATATTAACTTACACCTCTATGTTAATAGTTACCAGCAATTTATAAGTTGCATGAATTTTTAGATTTTGTATTATTACGTCTTGCTACCTATTCAGGTTATAGGCAAAATAGCGTGAAAAAAAGAAAGGTTATTCCTGTGAACAAATGAAAAAAAGTTGACAAATCTTACGTAAAGCAAGAAAGGAGGGGGGAGGGGGGGGG
>CABFOV010000438.1:172792-184734 GCA_902141375.1 Timema poppense | reverse complement strand
GGGGGGGGGGGGGGGGTTTAAGGTATTTTCTTATTTTTGCTTACAAGGGGGAAGATTGGGTCAAAAATGGCCAAAAATATGTTTACGTAATACTTGAACGCCCCTATGCGTTGAATTAAGTAGTAAATAAATTGTATGGAGTCTGGTTGTTAAGTTTGTCCCACAATATGTTGGGCTAAACCACTAATAGGCATTTACGTGAGCTCTGAAACAAACTCCAATGCAAGATATTTTTTTTAAATTAGTCAATAATTCAATATTTTCTCAAATATCCTCAGAGATCCGAGGATTAGAAGTTCCCATCCTTAGTTTTAACTAACTATACGGATATATATAAGTATGGACACTTTACATAGTTGTATTAAAACAAATGATTGTTTAATTTTCATACTAAAACAAATGATTGTTTTATTTTCATACTAAAACAAATGATTGTTTTATTTTCATACTAAAACAATGAATACATGAATATTTTCTTAAAGAACAAATTACCAAATAGACACAGTGTATGTATGTATGTATATATATATGTGTGTATATGTATATATGTATATATATACTGTGTATATATACGGTTAGTTGAAATTAAAAGATTATTTTCATATTTCATCACTAGAAAACAGTGGTAGTATGATTTAACGGAGGAATTCACAATAGCTTTCTTTATTATATTCATACCTTGAGATATACCCATTGTTTGTAAGTAGATAGAAAGGGAGAAGCTTAATGACCGTCATCATAGCAATATTTACTCCATGACGTCATCCCGGAATGGAGCTATATCAAACAAGTGACCACCTTCTGTTGACGAAGATAGTGCCGTCTATTGCATATAGAGGCTGTCATGTGGTCAGTGCCACAAACCCTTCGGCCGTTAATCTTAGATTTATAGGCCTCAGCCGCTACTTTTTTTATCCAAGTAGCTCCTTATTTTGTTCTCATGAGGCTAAGGTTAACCCCGTTTCAGATCACAGAAATATCTGGCAGCGCCGGGGATCAAACCAGGACCTCTGGATCCTTAGTCAGGATCTATGACCAATAGATTACGGAGGGGACCATAGGAATATTTACTAGGATTTGAAAATACCAGTGATCTTGGTGTAAGAAAAAATATCTATGAATTAAAATTTGCATTTCCACTCAATAGGCTTGTAATTTCTTGGTGTAAGCATACATTCAGCGGTTCTACTAGCGATTAGTCTTCTGTATTTATTTATTTTTACTAATGACTAAGGGTAGGATCTATATGTGTTTCCCAAGTTTGATCAATGTCCATCCAGTGCTTCAAATGTTATTATAGAGATACACACAGACATACAATTCGCATTATCTTATTATTAAAAAATATATATTAAACGTAACATAAGTTTACTATTAATTTATTCAAATTACATTATCCTGGCAGATATTTTGATCCTAGTATTGGCCTTCTACCCAGTTCAAAAATGTCCAGTCTGGTGATTTATGTTCTTATTAAAGAAATTGTACTGGATGAGTTTGTTATAAAAGATTCACCCCCAGTTTATATTGTGTATTGAACACTATTTTTTAGTTAGTGAAAGCTAAATAAACTGGAGATAGCCATGGCAAAGGTTAAAAGAAAACCTGATTTAATTCATTTCAATTTATGGATCCTTCCGTAAGAGTACGGGATTGCAGGGTTCGATCCCCGAGACTATGGACGGAAGGTGACTGCGTCTTTAACAGTAAAAAAGTAAAGAAATAGTATAGATTATCTGCATGTACACGCGTTCTTAACACTCAAGAAATGCAGACGTGCAAGTTTCCCTGAGCCAGTAAATAATAGTTATTCTATCTATTTTGGTAATATTTCAAAGTACAACGTGATTTAATAAATAAACTATAATTATTCTGAAAGATTTATTTTAAGCTAAAGTAACTTATCGGTAGGATACCCAACTATCTGATACTTGTAAATATTGTATAATAATATAGTAGAGTAAAATAAGTGAGTCAACCTCTGTGGTTTTGCTCGCCAATGTCCATGGGTTCAAACCCATCCGGGATCGATGGATTTTTCTTGAGTGATAAAAATCCGTAGTACAACTTCCTTCTGTTGATCTCATGTCGATTGTGGCATGTAAACTAACCCCTGAAAATATGTTAAAGTACCTTTGTCGGCAAAATTGATAGCCGTTTTCGCTCTTGCTCATAGAAATTCTAGTGTGCTGATATAATCAGTCAGTTCAGAAAGTGCACATTAAATACCTCTAATAAATAAATAAGTGACATTCAAATGTAACCCTATTTATCTTCACATGCAACCGGTGTATCTAAGATATATAACCTGGTGATATCACCAAATTAGCCCTAACAAAGACTTTTGTTAAAAGCGACACGTGGTGCAAACGACGTGTGATACAAACTACGAACGTGTAAGAACTATCTACACTCAATGCACGTTTGATTAAACTAACTGACATTTTTCGACAACCAAATTAAGAACCTATAATCATAAACTGACACGTCGAAGAATTTCTACGCAAGGGGAGATGATAAGTGATGATGTCATAAGGCTTGCAACATCTACGAAAAACGCAGTGAAGTACAATGACAGCCCATAGATAGATTTAGCATACCAGTGAAGACAAAGATCTGGAGTAAGGTTCATTAAAACTATTTGGAATGGCTACTTGGAGACTCAAGTAACAAATACCACCACAATACTAGGGTGTACGATCCAAATATATGACATATAACTGTTAAAATTCATTGATTTCGAAGTTATATTGGTTTAAACCTAACGTAAGGAGTTTAAGTGTTTTGAAATTAGTGCAAAATTCTCAACTAATTTGTTGATACCAGTCTATTTATTATAGTCAAGGAAACCATAACCAAACAGAGGTCTGGTATCGTCTCAATCATAGACAATTATAACCAGCCACGACACCAGGAGTGCAAAAACGTTCTGGTCTTAAACATCGATACCATGCCTATTATCTAGATGTGGAACGAGATTAGGGGATTTTCTATTAATTAAAGACAATCGATTTTTTTTATCTAGCACCACGTCTTACTACCCGTTCGTGTTATAAGCCTGTGCTCTAATTATACTAATGGGCTAGGGATTAGTAAGATTTAATGTAAAGGTAATGGACCCACATTAGCGTAAAGGGAGAGTGAAAAACAATTTAGGAAAAACCATCCTCACCACACTCGACTGGGATAGAATCCCGATCTCCCCATCTTCAGCAGTCTATTCCAACAAGAGAGTAGCGTTTTGGACCACGCGGTCACCGAAGCGGGTTGACAATCGATTTAAGTAAGACGTTATACACTACGTTTGTAATTATACGGATTTATACCCCTCTCATATATTAAAAAAAAGTAATGGATTAAGTGCATTTTTCTTTAAAGTATTGTATGTAAAATATATTTTCAATACTTTATCCATGGAGAATCATGCGTTTTTTTTTAGAAATAATGTCAAAGAATTGCACAATTAGNTTTTTTTTTTTCAAAAATCAACTCTGTAGTAATACAAAAAAATCAAGTGACGCTAGCTCCCTCTACTCAATAGGAAAATAGCCTTCACAGCATATGTTGCCAGGACTCCTTTTATTAGTTGTTTTTGACATTGGTGACAAGGGTGTCCAAGGAGCAAGGGGTAAGTTATATATAAACTGCTTGTGCGTATGAATTCATTACATTGGACAGAAATACACAAACACTTTGTAATAATAGAGCAGTAATACAAATTATTGACAATGTTGGTAACATAAATCTACAGAAAGTTGTAATAAATCAGTGCCGGTCAGATAGAGTAATAGCATAAAACAGTGGATAGCAATACACAAGAACTTTGTAATCAAAGTTAGTAATAATCAGTGCTGCTAAAATATATAGTTGTAATATCACAGAAAAATAATCTGTAGCGCAACTAAAACTGTATGATTTAATATTATATCTTCAGTGCCGAAGATAAAATCACTTTGATGAATCGTGTGTAACATTAAAGGTATTATTAATTTAATTAAAATAAAATTTAGAAGTAATATAGCCAACATACCATACCGCTTTAATTAGTGCTCGATCACGGTGAAATTATCAGTTAATTAAACGGTATCACTTTAACCGGCGAACCAAAATAACCGTGGGGTACAATAACTCCATTTCGTAATAATTGGTGCTCGATCACTGGGTTATAAATACCAATTATCTCACAAATATAAACAATACCGTAATAATTGGCGCCCAGCGTGGACCGATTAAATTCAATAACATAATAATGGGCACTCAACGTGGGGCCCGATTAATTCAATAACACAATAATTGGCACCCAGCGTGAACCGATTAATTTAATAACATAATAATTTCCACCCAATCATGCTGCACAATTGCAAGAACGTAATAATTAGTGCTCGATCACGGGGCTATAAATACCAATTATCTCACAAATATAACCGAAACATAATACGTTTCATTGTAAACCTAAGTATTTTTCTTATGAAATGTGAACTGTACGCTATACATTATTCACTATTATCTATGCATTATGCAAGAATATAATCCTAGCCTAAGAAAACGTCAACCGCCTTTATAGAGGCATAATGGCGACTCATCATCAACAAAATACCAAAAAAATCATTTTAATCCCGGAAGTGTGTTTTACCATGAAGGCTATATATTTTATCTTGTGCTCTTCAGCCTACCTCTCACGTCTAAACAGAGTTGCTTGTGTTTGTTTGTTAGTTTGTATTTTCATCTGAAACTGTGGGGATACGAATATTCACTTAGAGAAACAAGATATTTAGTTCTCTTGTTCCACTTTTTTTTATACCCCCAAACCATTTTCTCTCATATTTTGTGACCTTATTTTTACCCTTTTCTTCCTATCTTTCCCCTCCTTTGAAATTTGCACGGTTTGACGATTTTTCCCGTTCTCTTATAAAACGCGTTCCCAGACAAATACAATTTCAGCTTTTCACGTCTTTAGAATAAAGAGCGTCTCCCCTTCCCCTCTTTCTATGTAAACCCCTTTTCGCTCACAGCTCAAATTGGAAGTAAACAATTTAATTTTAGTTGCAAAATTATACTTTATGAGTGAGACCTTATTAAATAAGATGAAACATGCATCTTTGTTGTAAAGACGTAAGAGCATCATAGAGAAAATATTTTGGGCATTTTGTAGACGAGAAATAAGTTATGCAATTTTGGCAAATATAATGCCCTTTAAGTAATTATTATTTACGACACATTGATCTTTTCCTAAATCAATTTAAACATCAAAATACGAAATTAGTTTCATGATTTGAATTTTTTAAATATGAATAAGGTGTTTTATAGTATAAATTACCTGAGGTAAACACTATAAAATAATCTAATCATAAGATCATCCAATTAAAATCTTTTTTTAAATAAATATATGACAATTATAAAATAGGTATAGTTTTTTAAAAGTTTTTATACCCTTGGAAACTGGATCAATAGGCTATTCAGAGGCAGGTATAAAAAATTGTATAGTTCACCTTTATTATAGTGTGTGTGCTAAGAAAATTTGGTCTAAATATTTCTATCTATTAATTCAAGTATAATATTAGTTAGACACACACCTTTTCTCGGAAAGGTAAAGAAAAAATATGCACTATCATGCTCTGAGCTATTGTAGCAAAATAATATATATTGGGAAATGGTACCTGCACAAGGTAATCAAATTGTATATCTTTGAATTATGGAACCATTTCTCTATCACTGAGCTATTCCGGTTAGTTCTATATTCAGGGTCGTATTTCATTCGTTATTTTGGGCTAGACCTTATGATGCGGTCCATAATAGATCATATATGGACGCCTTTATGAAAGGACGCCATCACAGATAGAAGCCATCATAAGCGCACGCAACCAGAGGCAGATAATGGTTTTTCCTATACAGTTTTCCTTTCTTTATTTAGAAAATTTCGGTAATCTTTCCACTAAAATTCTATTTTCATCACCACTTCCCTATAAATGTAAATTTACGTATATACCAGACATAATAATACGTAGATAATGAAGCTGGGAGATGATACTATTTGTTAAAACAGATGGTTGCAGATCATATTATATGACCATCAACAAATAAAGTAGTACTAATGGTATTTTATTAAATTTCATATCCATACCTTCGTGTGGTATTTCTACCCTACTTGCATATAATCTATCCCTTATTGTATAGTTAAGAGTAACCAATAGTGTTGGTGACGCGACAAAAGATAGAGGAAATTACTACCTCAAAATGTTGTGTCACGCCTACAACCCACCTCCTTGCCTCCCAGGATGGGTGAACTGAAGGAGGTAGTAACCCTGCTTGTAAACCAAGTCGAACAAACCACTTTCTACTTTACGTTCATCGCTCACTACCTCCCCACCACTTTATTTTCCAAGCTCATTTACATTTAGTTGCATGAGGCAGTAAGTCGCCTATCTTGCGCTCTTCATGCCAGGGGTGACCAGACTGTTGAAGTCGCCAACCTCGCAAACAGAACTAACGGTTTTGAATTAATAATTAATATTTCTCCGCCATAATAACTTGTGTTTTAAAACTCTAGTAGATGTTTCTCCGATGGTCACAAAGGGATAAGAATGTCTAGTGCCCACCCAATTCTAAGGTTCTAGCTGTCTTCTTCCAACCAATAGGCGACCTTTATGAATATTTTATATTATTATCCCCTCTCCTTTTAGTTACACGCTAATTTTTAAACTTTAACTGACCACATATATACTTTTGTTAGTTTACTAGTATATTATTTAAGTATATACATTCAACGTCCATATCTGTACCTTCGCTGAACCAGAGGTTATACGGATATTATATTATTATTATTATTATTATTATTATTACTATCACCACGTCTTACTACACGTTCGGGTTAAGCTATGGCTACACGAGCCGCACCGCACCAAACTTAAATTGAATTTATTTACAATAGCATCACGTAGGATTTTTAACTAATTGACTTTATTAAACCAAGCATAAGATTATTGTAACTAAAAAAATAAACCATTTTTATATTCTTTATAGACTGAGTTCTATTACAAAATAAGTTTGTATTATTTTTTTTTTTACTTGCATAGGTTTTCGCCTATTTTTATAAAATCTAGTTCGCTATTAATTACGAAGAATAAAGTTTTAAGTTAGCTAATAATTAAGAAGAAGAATGTTTGTTGTTCAATAAGTTGCTGTACATAATATTGTTTATCTTGTACATAATGTTGGAAACAATGATTACAGCGTCACGCGTGCAACGGCTGTGAAAGAAGTGACTAGTTTTATAAGTGATGACACAGTGACTGGCAATAACTGTGAATAATCACTGGTATAAATCACTGCTCTTTTAAAATCAGGGTCACTATGATCACCGATATCGTAAAATCACTGTTTCGCCCATCCCAACAGTGCAGTGAAGACAAAGTTCGGAAGCTCCCGAACATTTATTTCCGGTGGTAGGCGGCTAAAAGGTCCGCACCGCACCGCATAAGTTCGGAGCAATGCTCTCTCGACGATTCGCCCGCGCCGGTGCGGACTCGTGTAGCCACTTGCTAGAAAACGCGGTGCGAGCTGCTTCCGTGTAGCCCTAGCTATACCACTAGACAGCCAGATAACCTTATACGGATATAGAGGACAATGGCTTAATCCAAGGGATCATACATGAATGTCGTATTACTCACACTCAAAATATGTGTTTCAAATTGTGTGTTCAGTGTTAGTGTTTCTGTCCCAGGATGAGTTTGAGACGTTAGATGGGAAATTTCCCGACTATTTAAATGGAACAAGTACAATCGAGATAAGTTTTAATTGTGTATGCTTCAGTATAATTCATTCTAAGGGCGTTAATACTAGAAGCATTATCAAGTGAGTTAGTATAAAGCAATAACAAATATTCCGGTTTTTATTCTCACACTCCCGTATCATCTACAGCGCTTAGCGGTTGAACGCAAACTAGAAGCTAACGTCGGAGTCCTCAATCTTCTGTAGTCAGATTGCGTTATTATTTATATATTATATTTATTATTATTATTATTATTATTATATTTTGAGTTATTTAACGTGCTCTTTCTGAACTGAATGAGTATATCAGCACACGAGAATGTCTGGTAATGAGAGTGAAAGAGGTTACACATATTTTGCCTGAAATATTATGTGCACATACCTTACAGTATTCTTCTACTTACCACAATCGGTATGGGGCCAACGACTTCACTTTCCCTTCGAAGGAATTCGTGCTACGGATTTTTATCGCTCAAGAAAAATCCGTCAAACTCAACTGAATCATTGTCATGGAGGGATAGTAGGAAGCTATTTAGGAAAAATAATTCTCAATATAGCTTAACGGGTCCCAAAGTCCGACAACCCCATCACCATCAGCTCTTTATTTAGTTCACGTTCCCGGTGATGTGAGTATCATCATTATTACTAAGCCTATGGAATGTAACTGAGTAACATACTAAAATATAGAGTTACAAGATAGTTAAAATGAACGCCCCAAAATAAATCACAGCTAAAATTGCTTCTTAGCAAAGTTCGTCTTAGCCAGGGGTGCACAAATAAATTTACTTGGAGGGAGGGGGTAGAAGTCAAACAATCACCGTAATGTTTTGAATTTTAGATATTTCTAGAAGCTATTTGAAGTGGTCTTCGCTTGACAAATTTTTGAAAGTTAGATGCCCCTAAAAGCTATTTGGAGTGATTTTCATGGGGCAAATTTTTGAAAACTAAATTTCTCTAGAAACAATTTAGAATGGTTTTTTCATGGGGAATTGTTGAAATTAGTTGCTTATTAGACTAAAAAATGTAAATTAAATTAATTCAACACATCTTCAGTGTTCGATTGTATATAGTTCAACTTGATGTATTTTAAGTTTTTACTAAAATTATTAGGATCTTGCGGGAGGGGTAGTGCCCCCCCCCCACCCCATCTGAGTGCACCACTTGTCTTAATGAAGTTTCTGGGGGTTGTTACTCTTATGAGTCTTGTTACTCTAAGCCTCTCATCCCAATCCACCCTTATTCGGGGTGTATTTTGTCCAACCACTGATAGGCGAATAAGGGGTTGAGGGTTGTACGAGCTAGCTTTACAAGAAGCTGACATAGCACCCTTCATAAAGCTCTTTGCAAACCCCTTAGCCACATCCTCCTTCACCCCGTCCCCAACCCTCTACAACATCCACACTTGAAGTTATCTTTCTACATTGGGTTCAAAAATGAACTAGAGTCTGTTTCTATGTTTATAAATCTGATATAATTACATACAACATTAATGTTTTACATGACAGCTTACCTTACCCTTACACCTACTAGAGATAATATATGTATCATTAAAATTTAAGGTTCTACATGACAGTTTAACGTATACTACCTACTATCAGGTTAAATATTTCATTAACAATAATGTTCTACGGGACAACTAAACCAATCCCTGGTTTTACTAGTGATGCTAAATATTTAATTGGAAATTAATGTTTTTTCTTACATCAGCATTTTTCAAACTGTGCTCCGCCATAGTTACCTCAGGTTCAGTGAGGAAATTTTATAATATATTTTTTTTAACACTATAAAATATAATATATATCTAGGATTGCCAATTTATTAAATATGAATAAAGGACATATTTTACCAAAGACGTGACCCGAATATATTATGTTTCCCATTTGATTTATACTTTTATGCTTTTAAGATTTAACTGTCGCTGTTGAATGTTCATAATATTAATGTAAAAAAATATGAGGTCTCAAGCATGCATTTTTTGTTCTTGTGAACGATATCCTTTGTCCTAAAAGGATTGATAATAGGACAACCAACTGAAGCCCTGACTTTACTAGTAAGGATAAATATTCCATTAAAAATAATGTTCTGTGGGAGAGCTTAAACTACCCCTGGTTTTACTAGTGATGTTAAATATTTCATTAAAATATAATAGAAGAGCTTAACCCAACTACCTTTGGTTTCGTGGATATATTAAATTTTTCGTTATAAATGTGTGTCCTGGGGGACAGCGTAACCCTGCACTTACCAGTGATGATAAATTATTCAATTTATTATTAATATTGATTGGGGCAGCTTAACCCAACTCTGAATTTACTAGTAATATAGATATGACCCAAATCGTTTATTTCCAGTTCATTTCTACTCCCTCAATAAGTCTAAACGCTATCAATACCTAGTGTTATCTATGTGGTCATGTGTTTATTGGTTGCTTGTAATTATTAGTGTTAGTCAAGTTGAAGATCTAAACAGTTTCAACCAAACGTGCCATCTGCACAGGAAATTAACTTATTTTGTTTTATTAGTAGAATTTAGAGGAAATAGACCTCTACTTTTTAGGAGAATAGAGTGTCAAACAATTTAGGATAAACAAACTTAAGTACACCCAGCCAAGATTCAAACTTGAACCTCGCAACCACTGGCAAACCAGATTAAATAAACTAGACATTTAAACCACGTTTCCACTGATTTGAGTAATTACTTTGCTAAGCGCACGAATAAAATATAAAAACATTAAATAATTTCTACAAAAACTAAAGATAAAGTAGCGTTAACAGTCTTCAGCTTTCGCCATGAGATAGCACCACTATTCGATCAGAACCATTCATTTATTCTAAAACAAGGACCAAACACCTTCTAAATAAAATAACTGTTCTTCCATGAATAGCTAAGATAGTCGCAATATGATGCTGTCACTCAGCATATCATCTTAGAATGTCCAATTTTAACTCTGTTAAAAATGTATTTATTTGATTGAGGAAGGTTAAATATATATTACTCGCTGTTCACCTTACTCTCAAAAATGTTAACTTTCACTTAAAATCGCATTGAAAATTATCTCATTTCCCATTTACCTTTGTTTTTTAATTATAAAATATAAAATTTCATGTTTTTAATATTATATAAAGACAGGTTGATACCTTTCAACTCTATTTTGGTTTGAACCATAATTCTAAAACAACTTACAGGGTAGGCCTTTTTTTTAACCTGCGATTTCTGGACGTCTACAGCGCGTCTCCGAATTTAAGTAAATGTCTCGATGAGTTGATATGTAACTTAGGCCGCATTTACAAGGTTCACTTCTAATAATCATCAAATTTAACTTATCCAAAAGGAATTAGAAGTAAGCTTTATCATGAAAATAATAAATAATCAAAATGTATAATATAAAATGAAGGTTGAACGAATTAGGACAAGGTTCTGCACAAATTGTTCAGTCAATCTTTAATGACATAGTTTACAAATCGAAAGTAGACCATACTCCATTAATTGAGCATTTATTGATATTCTGAAGTCCATTTTCTGAACAAAGAGCTGACTGTAATTCGTCAGATGATCTATTTCTTTACCTACCAATGTCATTTTTTTTTTCTCTTTTTTTTTTCAAATCTTCTTATTAGATTTGAAACATATTCAGATCGTATATGAATTCCCATACGAAACACTTCATTTGACATAATTTTTTAATAAACTAGCCAGATAGGTTTTAAGGATGCAGGTAAACTAAACGTAATATCCACGAGGTATTAGATTTTCTCGATTGAATTGGTTACGTCTCGTTCTCGAATGCTATCGAGCGGTACGAACCAAGCTGAAAGGCGAAAACGACTTAGCTGTCTCTATCAAACAAAGATGTAATTGGGGTGTATTTTATACAACAGCCAGCTATTATCTCTTTAATTTTTGTACAAAATACACATTTTAGCTCAAGCAAACCCACAAGCTTAATATGACTTGAAGCGTATAGCACTAATGGATATGAAGACGTGAAGTTAAAAAATAGTATGTCTGGAAAGTCCCCGTCAAATGTGCTTGCCTCCAATGGTTGGAGGAACCGAAATAAAAAAAATGGGTTGGGGCGTATTTATTATTTCACAATCATCTAAACACAACTTATGTTGTTTTGTACAACTGGTGAGGTTATATCTTTACTGCTCAGTGGAAAGAAGGTTGGGGGGGGG
>CABFOV010000438.1:157552-172693 GCA_902141375.1 Timema poppense | reverse complement strand
GTCGATACTGCCCATTATAGCGGCCAAATTTCAATTCACCTCCAACTTGAAAAACCATGCTATTTTTTCTTTGTGTACCTCTAAAAACTCCTTGCTAGCCTTACCAAACATTTTATATTTCATGCTTTTAAATAGAATTCATCACGATACACTTGGCTCAAGCTTGACACGAAGTTAACCTAGCGTAAGACCTGCCTTAGTGTCTGAACGGTCTAGTGCGTCACACTCGTGTTGGACTGGCCTGCTGCTGAAAGAGAGATCGAGGCTCGAATCCCAGTTGGGTCAGCTGTGATATTTTTTTCCTCAAATGGTTTTCCACTTTCCTTCCACGCAAATTTAAATATATTACCTCTAAAGTGCTTCCTTCTTCATCCATAGTATTATTATTATTATTATTATTAGCACCGCGTCTTACTACCCGTTCGGGTTATACGCACTTACGCTAATGTGTAATGGTAGGATGATTGTGAGATGAAATGAAGGACCTACAGTTTAACGTGGAATCCGAACCACGGTGGAGGCCTGGCATTCCCCACATTCACAAGATGTCTTGTCAGAGGTAAAGGAAGGGTTTGGTAAACATATAAATCTTTGCCGGGACCGAGGATTGAACCCTGGCCGCCAGCATAGAAGTCTGACACTTTACCCCTAGACCACCTGGTCACCCTTCATCCATAGTACATTGGAGTAATTATCATATATATGTATGGCCTGAACAGATTTTAAGACATG
This sequence comes from Timema poppense, assembly GCA_902141375.1. NCBI lineage: Eukaryota > Metazoa > Arthropoda > Insecta > Phasmatodea > Timematidae > Timema > Timema poppense. The sequence continues at coordinate 171,961 of CABFOV010000438.1, read as the reverse complement.
GTTAACAAAAATACATAAATACCTCATCATGCCGTTACCTTACGGGGTAGGCAAGAAACTGTGCACATAGCTCAAAAACAAGAACTCCGTACTCATTATATATGAACTGGAACCAGTATCTTAGAATAACTTTAAAACTTGAACAAATTAATAGTCTTAAAATGTTTCAATATATTTATGAGTCTTTTTTAGCGATTACATTTAGGTTAAGTTAATCATGATAATTCAAGTTGTTTAATTACACTATGGTTTAAGGTGTCACTCTAGCAATATATTAGACTGCCGATGACTGGAGGATTGAGGTTTGAGTCCAGGTCGGATTTACTTTGGGTGGTTTTGCCCTTATTAAACTTCTTGATTCCTAACATATTAGTACATAGGCGTATAACTTGGATAGGTAGTAAGAAACTGCTTAAATATGTGTATACAAGATACGGAAAAAGTCCTATGTTTACTTCAAGCAGGTCGTGACCACGGCAATATACAATTCTTCTTAAGTAGAGAGCCAATAAACCCTCAAGATGTGAACCGTTCAATGTATGAGAATGACATTTTTCCAAACACACTCGAGCATTCTATAACCTTTCACAAAAATAACGTTTACGCTAGTGCTGTTGGTTTTTCAGTATTCGAAACCATTGAAGAAAGCAGTATAACTCCCTCCCTCCCCCCTCTCCCCCCATCATTCGCATGTCCCCATCCTTTATCCGCTTGTGCGAACATTACATTTTCTGCATGATACCACCCAAACTTTTCTACTTATAGATGTTGTTCCCAACTTACTTCCTTTAAAAAAAAACGCGGTAGAGAAAATAAAATCTCTACGTGAGTTGAGATTTAAAAAAGCAACAACCAAGTGAATGGGTTCAATATTCGCTTATTTCTATTTTGGTTTCCATCAGCTATGTTTAAAACGCTTTCATGAATGCTAAATGCATTTATTTATGGTTGATTGATCGTAGATACAATTATTGATATCGTATTTGCTGTTGGTTTATCCCGCGTCAACCTGCACGTCCGACTTGCAAGTCATGCTATCTGCAGCTGTACCTTTTGATAGATATTATCAAAACCTACAAATAATATAGTAAAATGTTATCACTCTTGGTCACAAAGAAATGTGTGTGAATTGTCTAAACTATTCTTTCAACTAAACAAGGGGTATAGTAATAATACTAACAACCAAAGCACACATCTGTGGTCACGTAGTCTAAGACGTAACAATAGCAACAGACTGTGTTGATTATGATGAAGAGTCTGGAGCTCTAATCCCGAGGAGGGTTTTCTCTAAATTATTTTCCACTATTTCCCCACGCAATGTGGGTACATTTTAATTAAATCTTACCTTCCTCATCCCTCCCTTATTAGTATAATTTTTTTTCACTGCTTAAATGTTCCCGTTCTACGCATACTATGATTACGCTAATAAGATAGAGATGAGGAAAGTAGAATTTCAGAGAAAATGTAACCGAATTTGTGTGAAATTATAGTGGAAGAACATTTAAGATAAAAACACTCAGTATACTCTACTGAGATTCAAGCACCGATCACCCAATCATCTTAAATTCCAACGGCGATTGTGACGTTACATGTGGTTGTGGGTAATACTCAAGGCCGTAGTCGTGGGGGGGGGGGTAAGGGGGATTCAACCCCCCTCCCCCCAATTTGACAAAAATTAAACTAAAAATACTGCTTTGTTTACGGTTTTAACAAGACCAAAATAAAAACACTTAATGAACTATTTAACTACATACCACCATTTTGGTGCTTGGGTACATTTTAAAATGAATATTTGTCTATGTTTATTCAGGCAACAAAGCTTGGCACAGCTGTTAATTTATTATTTTTATCATTTTAAATTAATACTCGATTAGTTGATAATTGAACATTACACTACTAATGTATAGTGTAATCGATTCATCGGTTTTTTTTAATATCAAATTTAATTAACCAATAATTATTTATTTGATAAAGGTCGTCTCCATTGGAAATATTCCATAATCTTTTCAATTTAACACAGAAATACGTTTATTAAACTCTAAAGCTTTAGTATTTAAGATTAAATAAATTATGTTAATCTGATAATAAAACAATGTAAATAGGGTTTAATATTCGTTACATTGTTAATAGGGTTAGTATTCGTTTTAGAATAAATGAACTGATTATTTAAGAATAAGCAATTACATTATTTTTAAATAATAAATCTCCTCAAATATTTAAATGAAAAATTACTTGTACAAAAAATAAATTATTTCAAAGTAATTAAATAGCAAACAATGGAAACTAAAACTAGGCATCTTAAAAACAAATAATGTATATAGTTTATAAATTCTTAAGGGTTTATAAATCTCTTAAATAAGAGCATATAATGAAAAAAAAATCACGTTATAAAATTACGACGGGGCTACTGCCATCTATACGAAAGTTTCTAAGCTAATTACTAATATTAACATAATTTAATTCCTACTGACAACAATATTTGATCATTTTTTTATACTCTTAAGAATTGTTACATTTTTTCTGGTGGATGTCAGTTGTACCAAATGGTTAATATTCGTGTGTTACCGTGTAATATTACTCCTAAGAACATTACATTTGTCTTTGTAAATGTTATTCCTATTAAACATACTAGAGTCATGTGTAACTGTTTACCATAACTTCCAAGAACTGTTAGATTTAAACCAGTTATTGTAAAGCTTTTTGGGGTTGTTTTCAGATCTGGGGACCCCGTTCTTCCCCGGCGCCCCCGAGCTGTGGCACCACCCTTTGGCGGCGTACTCGGCGGCGGCGGAATTGCCCGGTGCCGCCTTGCAGCACGCCACCTTAGTCCATCCGGCGCTGCACCCCCAGGTCCCTGTACGTTCCTATCTTTGACTATCTGCAGACAAATCTCCGGACACTCAGCTTCATCAGGCAGGCCACCATCATGTTAGTTCTAGCAATACAACCTCTCTCTCTCTCTCTCTCTTACTAGATCTCTCTTGGAGAGTTCTCACTCACACAACTTCTATGCTTACTAGTGTCTAAAGCTTGGTATTGTTTTCGTACATAATTCAGTACAAGTCAACTATTATCAAGTACGACCAAGTGTCATGGCAATTATTGGTAACCTGCTTCAGTGGCCGAATTGTCTAAGGCATCGCTCTCGTGATAGACTGAGGGTGAGGAGATTGGGGCTCGAATCTCGGCCAGACCTGAGGGTGATTTTCTCTAAATGGTTTTCTACTCTCCTCCCACGCAAATGCGGGTAGATTACCTCTAAAATGCTTCCTTCCTCATCTCTACCCCATTAGAATAATTGTATGCGTATAAACTGAAGAACAGGTAGTAAGACACGTTGAAACACACACACACACATATATATATATATATATATAATGGCATAGCGATATCCACCACGGAAAATTGCGCGTGTTTTGGTACTAGCACCGGTCTTGGTTTTCAGCGATATTTTAAGTACAAATGCATCCGCAGAAGAGATACATAATGTCTTACATTATAAAATGAAACAGCAACTTCCCTGCCTTTTAAACAAAAGTAAAACAAAATTTATTAGTTTTGAAAAAAAAAAAAGTTTGATTGAATTTTTTAAAACTAAATGTCCTTTATGGAGATATTTGTGCCCTATTTTAAAATAAATAAATATATATAATAAAATTATAATTTATACATTTACAAACCATGAATTATAATTTTCTTGTGAATGTGAGGAATGCCAGGTCTACACCGTGGTTCGGATTCCACGTTAAACTGTAGGTCCTCTATTTAATCTCACAATCACCCTACCATTAGACATTAGCGTAAGTGCGTATAACCCGGATGGATAGTAAGACACGGTGCTAATTAATAATAATAATAATAATAATCATTATTATTATTATTTTGTTGGTAATCTTAGCTATCTTAAAAAGCATGGTGAAAGCAATAAAGTGTGAATTCTTATCGTAATTTTAGTAATATCTACTTCATTGATTATTTCGTGATAGCTGCCATCATTATTTGAATATTAGTTTATCTATTGAATTATGTACGTTAACATTGCGGTGTGTCTGGGGTATAACATTTACACTAGCTAGTTTATTTAGTTGGACCCTGTTCAGTGGCGCAGGAACAGGGGTGTTCTTGGGTACACTGTACCCAACCAAATTTTGATTAATTCAATGAATATCTAATAACCTAAATTAAAAATCACTGATTTTTTATACCCACCAATATTGTCAAATGAAACTAGTACTTTACGGTGTAGTGTATTTTATTAGCTATACATATGTGTGTGTAAAATTGTGTATAGAAGTATATTGCGAACTGTGTGGCCTATTGCATTTAACAATAATAAAATGCCTCTATTAAACATGAGAACATTCTCTAAATTGATTTAAGGAAACCCAATGTTTATAAATGTGGTTTAATTTCATGAATCTTATATATGATATTTTCAAAGCTGTTCCTGCGCCTCTAGTTCGTTGAATTGTTGATTATTACTGAAATACAGCACCTATAATACACATATTTAGTCACCGTTAAACACAACAACACAAATAATTTCATAACGTCTATATTTCTGACCATATACAGAGGTAGGAAGGTAACTTTAGAAAATTCACCCCCAAAAACTACTTTCAACATTTAAAAAGAAAGTTACATTAATATTTATTTGCTTTTACCATATCTGTCAAAAGTGACAGCTGTAGACCTCTCAGACTCCCTCAGAGCCTCTTCCAGCTTTGTTTTTTTTTTTAAACCACAACCAAGAGCGAAATCCAACATTTTGATTTTGAAACTTCTGGGCAGAGTGTTCTGTACAAATAGTAGTATAGTTGGTGAAATCGACCGAAGAGTGAATTTATCTCGGAGAATAGTTGGATGCATTGCAAAGAATTAAGTAGTATCTAAAGAGGAGAATATGGCGGTATATAAAAGTGCGTTGACGCCAACAATGTTTTATGGATGTAAAGTGTGGGTTTGTCGGGAGGAACATAAGATCAAGTTGAATGTTGGAATGAGATACCTAAGAACTGTATGTGGGAAAACTCGTATGGACAGTAAGTAATGAATGGATGTTAAAGGAGTGTGGTTTGAAAGGGAATCCAATAGGTCAATGTGAAATAAGCGTGTTACGTTATTTTGGGCATGTTGAGAGGATGAGTGTGGATAGAGTGACAAACCAAATATATGAAGGTAGAGTGTGTGGATCCAATGGAAGGGGTACGCGATGTAAGATGTGGCTAAATGTGGTAGATGATTGTGTGAAAGAGACACATTAAGAGTTTTAAGAATAAAAGAACATGCATGACTCTGAGTAAGGGTGTTGTTGAAGTGAAGAAAGAATGCAAGGACAGGGATGTATGGAGAAATGAAATGAGTATGGGCTAAGTACGGAGTTGATTTTTGAGCTATATGCACAGTTTCCTGCCTGCCCCGCAAGGGAATGACGTGATTAGTTATGTATGCATGTATGATTATTCTTAAACAATATTAAAGCTTTGTTTATAAATAATATCCATTTCTAATATGTTTAAAATAATTTATTTTGACCATACTCCAAAAGTAAATACGACTTTAATAACTAAAATTAAATACTTGCTGTATGACATATTTATTTATTTTGACTAAGCTGTAGCTAATATTAGAATCTTTAATGGTGTAATCAAATGGACCAATTAAACTTTTAAAACTCGTTTCCGAAATTATACGAGAAACTGATAATTTATGTATATGTATCTAATAATTATAGACGATTCAATCAATTTTGAGGGTAATTAAATTTTCGCGAATAAAATACAAGTAAATTTAAAAACAAGTATTAGGTTTTAAAATAAAGTTAAATTTAATCAAGTTCTACTATACTTGCATAAATTGCTCAGCAATGTTTTATTTTAAGAACAAAACAATATTAATATTTAAAATATATTTAAATGATTAAGTTTAAAATGCTATCTAGAGAGCCTGATAATGTTTATTTTGATTTAGAAGGGAATTCACATTATCAAATTATATTATAATTGGCATTTAATATTTAGATAATATAGTGTTAACTATTTTGAAACACCAGCGTTATTCTGTTTTTATTTCTTGATTAAATCTCACAGTAATGGCTGAATGATCACACTATTTTCAACTAGGCTTAATTTACTAGGTATGTAAAATAAAACAAAAGTAATAACTAGCATGTTTTTGATTGAGTTGCACTAATTTCTCTACTAATTGTGTCTTGATATTTTTTAAGTATAACTACCCTCAACATTATATTAATATTTTGTGGTTGCAAATCTAGGAAGCTCTTGAATTAAAATAATAATACCTATTACTTTTACAAAATCACACTATATCTAATATTTGTTTATATTTATCGAAAATTTACAACATCCATTGTAAGAGTCATATAATTTTGTTATGGTTTGTAGCTAGAATAAAAATCTAATTTAAATAATCAACGTATAATATTTTAGCATAAGCAAGTTGATTATGAGACAGTAATAATGTTATAACTTGTAATAGTACAGTTACTTCCGAAATAAGATTTGAACATATGGCGTTTTAATTTACACACCACTCTCTCTACCAATTTTGCCGTCCAAGTTTTAGTTTTTATGATTTTATTTAGCTATTTTAATATATAAAAAATTGTGTTTTTTTTAAATATCCAATGTGTCTGTCCGACTTCTTTAGAATATAAACGCATTTTGGACATGCAGCGGTCTTAGAATATTTAATCACTGGTTAGTAATTTAAAAAATAATGTTTGCCCCAAACTGATGTTTGAAAATATCTACATAGCTCTGTAGTTACCTATTTTTAACTGAATAAATAAAAAACGAGATTTGAAAATTTCTAATTAGCTCAATTTCAACGACGTCCTAAGCAAATCGTTACAGTTCTGTGGTAAAGTCTAAACAATAGGAAACTAGATCCAACCTCCCTTAAACATCTCAATTTATTTGTTGTTACTGTCACAACAAAAAAACTGAGTTATTTTAGATTTGGTTTTGTAGTTTTGAAGCGTGAGAGTTATTATTCTGGAGAATCTAGCTGTGACCAGGAAATTATTTTTGGGGTCAAAAGGAGTGTAAAATAGGTACCAAGTTGCATTCTATGACCAACAGACCAACTATATGGAGGGGTACAGAGTTGCGTCCAGCCATTTCTCACCTATATTTATCAATATAGAAAGAAATTAGGTCAGTTTACTACAATAATAATATTAAAAAGCTTCTCTTCAACATTCAATCTCTAAATGAATTATGTCTGCTGTTTGCTCACTGCCAGCATGAATACCAGTTATATTTAGAAAAGCAAAGTATTGTTAATTGTTTTAAATTTACTGTAATTAATAAAGTCTTAGCTAATGGAGTGGTAAGATGTCAAGATCACTAGCTAATTATATTTATTTCTGAATGGTTTTCCTTTCTGCCCTCACGCAAATTCTGGTACATTCTCAATAACTAAACATTCCTCATCTCTACCAAATATATATAATTAAAATTAATTCGTATAATTGAACTTAATAAAAAATTCTTTTTTATATATAAAATTATATTAGTATATCTGTTATGAACTATATTTCTGTACCACATTATCAAACTTTTATCGCCTCAGTATCCATTCACATGTTCATATAGGTCCATACATCAATATTTACAAATCAGTTTGCCAATATTAGATATAATGTATTATATATAATATAGATAAAGTCACCCTTTATTTTGAAGTGTTTTTAAAAATATGTTAATAATAAATAACCCTAAAACATAGCAAATTTAGAAATAATATAAACACCATATTTATATTAATTTAATTTTTTTTTAACCTTCATATGTATACACGATTTAAAAAGCTAACATTAAACACCTATGATGCCATTTATTTATTTTAATATAGTAGTTGCACAATAGAGTGTCAACATAATTGTTTTAATAAAACAATTTTTTGAAACTTCTTTATTTTTATGGCCAAATTATTATATAAGAAAATCATACCATTTATTCTATAACCGCCTTTCACATTCCTCCTTGATTATTATTATTATTATTATTATTGTTATTATTAGCACCGCGTCTTACTACCCGTTCGGGTTATACGCACTTACGCTAATGTGTAATGGTAGGGTGATTGTGAGATGAAATGAAGGACCTACAGTTTAACGTGGAATCCGAACCACGGTGGAGGCCTGGCATTCCTCACATTCACAAGATGTCTTGTCAGAGGTGAAGGAAGGGTTTGGTAATCAGATAAATCTTTGCCTGGACCGAGGATTGAACCCCGACCGCCAGAACAGAAGTCTGACACCTTACCCCTAGACCACCAGGTCACCTCCTTGATAATTCAATCGATTTTTAGGATTATAATGTGTTTTATCTACATAGATACCTGTAGTATATTATATATTGACACATATAAATAACCTTATTTTAGTTGTTTAATGGTGACCTGGTAGTCTAGGGGTAAGGTGCCGGACTTTTGTTCTGGGGTCCGGGGTTCAATCCTCAGTCCCGGCACAGATTTATCTGATTACCAAACCCTTCCTTCACCTCTGACAAGACGTGTATTAATCACAGCTTGTGAATGTGGGGAATGCCAGGCCTCCACCGTGGTTCGTATTCCACGTTAAACTGTAGGTCCTCCATTTCATCTCGCAATCACCCTACCATTACACATTAGCGTAAGTGCGTATAACCCGAATGGGTAGTAAGACGCGGTGCTAATAATAATACTTGTTTCACTTATTTTCTTTGTCATATTTAAATTTACTTTTAACGATAATTCAGCTATGTATTATGTGTCTTTTTCTATTTTCCACCAACTGTACCTGTTACTTTCTAGAAAATATAATAACTCCCTTTTCCTCGCTTACCCACTTTGTCTGATTGAGTAGTAGTAGTAGAAGGATGAAAATAATATTTTATATTAGAAGATGAGTTATTAGGGATAAGAGGTTTTTACACCGAAGGCGTTTTGTTTCACGCTGTCATATATGGGAACATATTATTAACATTTTTAGTACAAGCTTCAGAGAATTTTTCGTTTTACTGGAAATAAGTTTTTACTGGGATTAATAATACTGACGTTTATATTAGAAGACCCGTCTGGGATCTACGCATTTTAATAACGCTGATGGGGTAGTGATAAGGAAAAAAGAATTTAGAGGAAATTTGCCCGCATTTGCGTGGAAGAAGTGTAAAAATCATTTAGAAAATCATATTATTATTATTTATGAAATCAAACATTCGTAAAATAATTAATTTTACATATCTAGCAAAGCTTGGAAAATTATAATGCTCTTAGGATTAGGGATATAGCCATATCAAGTAGTATGTTCGTATTTAATTTATTTAAATAACGAGGGAACGTGAAAGTATTTGATATCATCATATAAAAAACATTTACTAAACCGTATTTATCTATACATAAGGAAGCATAAAAATATGTTAGGTATATTATTCTATTGGTATGTGTACACGGTTAAAAATATGAAAAGGCGTGAAATTGCTAGTCTTTACTATGGTAAGCCTATCTTCATTATATAAAGGTACTACAAAATGTATACATCCCAGTGGTTTCTAAAATGGTGGTCGCGATGCTTGTTGAAATTATAGCTTTATATTTACTTTTTGGTCTGATTGTAATATTCATAGGAAGCTGCAAAATTCAAATACAAATGTAAGCAATTAAAGTGATAACAGTTGTTAAGTTACTGTTTAGGTTCCTTTTGGTTATTCAACGCCGACAATTGCGTGCTGTCTTTCTTTGTTTGCTGTAGCAACCTCGTTTTTATGCGAGTGCATGGCATTGCTATAATAAATTCTAAAATACCCTCCGGTCTTGTTGATTGTCTAGTGGTACAGCTTAGTCGCATTCGTATAATCATTATATAAGCAATTTATAATAATTTTTAGATCAAGCACGTGAGCTTATAAACAAGTTTGTTAGGTTTTTTTGGTGATGAGGTCAGGATTCGAAACAAATCCTGGGATATGGGTGGTGGTTTTTCTCCCTCCACGCAAATAAAGGTAAATGTTTTCTCAATTCTACCTAACCTATAGGTGTAATTAAATTTTTATATACCGGGAGGGTAGTTATAATCGGTGAAAATAATTATTTAAAAACCAAGATATGAACGCTTATAGGTTATCAAGGGGTTGTTATTGTTTCAAAGACAAAAAATGGGGTCACACCAAGAAAAAAAATAGTGGTAAACCACTGGTATATAAGTTTTTTTACTGACGGTTTTCTGCCTGCCTGGGATATCTGAAATTCAAATAGAATTTGGATGAAGGAATTCTAACTTAAAGCAAATATACCTATTGCGTGGGGAGAGAGTAGGAAACCATTTGGAAGAAAAAAAAGCTTGAAACCTGACCTAACTATCACCGGCAGTGTATTGCGAGAATAACACTGTAAACCCTGAGACCACCGATATGAATTGTATTTTTTAATTAATATGTATTATAGTTCTTCGTCAATGAATTTAAATAAATTCCATGGCATCAGCCTGCAAATGAGCCATCACGAGCAAGTGGGTGCCATCTGTTGGCTAAGATAATGCAACCTTCTATGGATATAGGGTATCATGTGGTCAGAACAATACATTCTTTGGGCGTTAATCTCAGTTTTCTAAACCAGAGCTATTACATTTTCATTCAATAAGCACCTAATTTGTCCTCACGATGAGTTGACCCCGTTTCAAACCCACTGCTTCACAGATAATCTGTAGGCACCAGGGATCAAACCCAGGACCTCTGAATCTGTAGCCAAGATCTTTTTTTTAAATATTAATGGGATGGTTTGGCTTTAAAATATTTTTTATGGAATTGAAAAAACATTTGAATTTAAGGATTCTGGCAAACTTTGATGTGGATAACTTATTTTCAATGCAGTTGATTTAAGCTAAAGTGTAAAAAAAAGCATTGGCCTAAATTTTCCCCTTCTTATTTTAACTAATTTATAAGCTTTGTTATATTCATTAATTCTTAATTTTTAATTATATTGATGTGTTTTTTTTTATAAATGAGAGTACCTACACAAACAGTAAAATCTTAAGTCAACGCGGGGCTGTCTTCAATTTGTTACTACACACTGCAATACTGACCAAGCTACCATTGATATACTATATTAAACATTTGATAATAGATTACATAATTTTCTAAGATGACTCTTATGTAGACCTATAATTTACTAATATCATTACAAAAATAACTAAGCTAAAAATGAAGTTAATCAAATATAATTCGTATTGAATATTTAGAAGTGTAACATATTATTTTAAAGTAGAAGCTTTTTATACATAATTAATTAATTATTCATTTATTTACCACCACGCCTTAGTATACGTTCGTATTATACGTTTAAGTAATAATTACACTAATGGTTTAGGAATTGGTAAGGTTGATAATAGAGGTAGTTAACCCGTATTTGCATAGAAGGAGTGTGGAAAACCACTTAGGGAAAACCACCCCAGTTCACCCGAGCGAGATTAGAACCTCTATCCCCCGTTCTCGGCAGTCTAGCTCAACACAAAACTATCGCGTTAGCTAACTACGCTACCAAGGTAGTTCTTAATTAATTGATGTTAGACTATAAGTTTTGAACAGTAATTGCATGGCTGTATAATTAAGTTAATACTACTATTAATACATATATTTTACTGTTTTGTTGAACAGGTCATGAATAAAGCATGTAGTTTGCCTTGTGGCTTGTAATCTAGCTGAGAATATTACAAATAACAGCTATTATAGAGAATAAGTATCATGTCCAACGTGTATAATAGTATATCCTAGAGTCGTACAAAGCGCAGTTCTAGTAAAATAAGATTATGTCACACGTGTATAATGTATAGTAGAGTAGGTAACTTAAGAGTCGTACAATGAACAGTTCTTGTAAAAAAAACTATTATGTCCTAAGTGTATAATAGTCCAACTCAGATAACAGATCTTGTAAAAAGCTATTATGCCCCACGTGTATAGTAGTCCAACTCGTATAACTCAGAGTCGTACAGAGAACAGTTCTTGAAGCAAAGGAGTCGCGTGGTCAATATTTGTTGGCGTGTGCCGCCTGCATCGCTCATGCCAGAGGTCACGTGGCCTGGTCGCCATGGAAACAAGGTCACGCGATTGATTTGCGGCAAGCAGTTCGTTTGTTTTATTTAGATTTCTGTGGGTCATAGCTGTGGCTAGCCCGCGATTATAGATATACATCTTTTTAGATCGGTTTAGAGCCAGGCTTGAAAGTTAATCCAGCCTGCCCGTGATTACGGTTGATTTTGTTTTCCCCTTTTTTCGAATTAGGTCAGCTGTTCGGACATAAGGTTTTTTTTTGCTAGGAATGAGGAAGGTAGTTATAGTTTATCCACACGTCTTAATTTTGTGTTGTTAAGAGATAGGAAAGAGGCATGTGGGAATCAAGCCTTCGGAACGCAAAGATGAGATTTGAACCTGGACCTTCCTGTCACAAATAAGCCAGTATATTTTGATACTGCTGTCTATTACCACTTGACCTCTATTATGAATGGAAGAACTATTAAGAAATTGTTGGGTGTGCAGAGGCTCTCAGTGATAGTAAATATTTGCCAGGAATTCAGTGGGATTACTCCAAATACTTAATAACTTTTAAATATAAGACATTTTCAATTACTGGCTGATAAAATGAGTTGAGGGATTCAAAATTTCCAAAACTTATGTGAAATACTACCTCTTAGTGTGGTAGAAGGTTTAAATTTTCCAGAAAGTTTTAAGAACCACCTTAAATACCCTTAAGAGCTTTTTTTCAAAATCAACTATCTGAAAATGTATAGTGGAAGAGTCCCTCCCAAAATAATTCCAAAAGATTTGAACCAAACAATTCCGATATAGTAAAAAATTTAATTATTTTCTACATTTAGAGACGCAAGCAGATAAAGGGACCAAATCATGCCACTAGTAAAGTCTAAATATTGGAAATTTCCAAATAGATCCCCGGAAAACTGGAAGGAGTGGATGAGGAAGGTATACATTTATTAATTATTTTAGGTGAGGTATAAAATTGGCTAATTTCAAGAATATAGCTTAATAACTCAAAATATCCATATCATTCTTAAATATTTGAAATCATTAAGGGGGAGGTTGGTGAAATGGGGGGAGGCGGGTTGGAAATTGTATTGACATTTGAAAAGTAGGTTACTTTGAACCAAATTTATTATTTTAGTTTCAAAGTGAAGGAATGGAAAATGGGATAAGAGGAGCTCCTCCAAAAAAAAATCTAATCTAATAGAATTGAACAATTCCCACATGATTGAATATTTGCCTACACATAGAGAGACAAACGGATAGAGGGATCACATTGTACTACCATAAAATTCTAATAAATGGGATCGTTCAAAATAGTGTTCTGTGAAATTTCTGGTCTATAATTAGACAAATCTTTTTAGAGGAGGTATAAAATTGAAATTTGGCATGCAGGTAGAGCTACCACTTTAGATAATCTATAAAGTGACCAAATATGAAACTTTCAGATTTGTAAAATTGGAGGAGGGTGGGTTATAGATTTTTCAAAACTAAACTAAACTAAACTATAATTCCTAGGGTGATCTAAAACTTAATTTCTTCCAGAAGGTAAAGGGACCACTCCAAATAACAAAAATAAATCGAATAATTTAACATTTTTATTGGAACTTTGGGAAATAGGGAAAAGAGGTTATATTTAGTGAAAACCACGCCTTAAGTTGGATAAAAAAAATTGCCTGGAATATAGTGAGATTACTCCAAGCACTTGTTATTAAAAATTTGAGATTTTCAAGTAAGGTGAGATAAAAAAAAATTGCCCAGAATATAGTGGAATTACTCCAAACAATTAAATAATTCTTAAATATTTGAAATTTTCAAGTGGGGGCTAGAGAATATGGAAGGTGGTATTTCAAAATCTCCATAACTTATAAAAGAAATACATTTCACTATGGAAGAGTATTTTATTTTGTTAGGAAGTAATGAGAGTCATCAACAACACTCGAGAGAAAGAAAAAGTCTGAAGCTGGGGGTAAGAAGAGTCTATTGAAATATTTGCATAAACTTAGAGGGATCAACCTCTAGAGCCATAAAAGTATAATGTGTTAAAAATAGATTTCCGGAAAATAATTGTGGTTTTGAGGATATATATATATATATACAAATCATTTTAGGTGAAGTAGTGCATTGAAATTTGGCATGCAGGTAGAAACCAATTAATTTGTCAAAATTATGGACTGGAAATGGAAAGGGGGCATCCTTTCCAAAGATTTCCAAGGTTAACATAATAGAGCACTTCTCGTATGATATTATATTGAAATATTTACTTATAATGAAGAGGGAAAACCCTAAATAACCAGAAGTTTGAAATTTGTAATTGTTATTTAAGATTTTTTTTCTTTGGTTAACTTTATATTCTTAAAAAAAAAAAAAAAAA
>CABFOV010000438.1:124814-157428 GCA_902141375.1 Timema poppense | reverse complement strand
CCCGTTCGAAGAACGGGCACATCCGCTTATATATATATATATATATAAAGTATAGCCTGGATGGGTAGTGAGACGTGACGGGAATTTTTTTTCATTCTGATATTACGTATCAAAATTAATTATTTGGTCATATTTTTAAATATAAAGGTGCGTATAACCCGAACGGGTAGTAAGACGCGGTGCTAATAATAATAATTTAAATATAAAAACTCTCCTAGATATTGAGAGACATCTAAACGTCTGCAATGTGTCTCAATTCTCCAGTAGGTGGCCTCATTAAACACACTAATGACCAATTCGTTGGATGCATGGTCTAGGGCGTAACTCTCGCAATATACTAGAATGCTGATGAAGGGGAAATCGTGGTTCGAACACGATAACGTGATTTTTCCTAAATGGTATCCCACTTTATCTACAAAATTGTGGATAAACTTCCTCCAAGTTGAATCTTTGTCATCATCCCTAACACATTAACGTAACTAGTACATGAGCCTATATCCCTAATGGGTAGTAAAGTGTGGTGCTAAAACAAAACATTGTCTGATTCGTCTTTATTTTGTTTATTAAATTAAATATGTTTGATCAAGATTCCTTTTTACTATTTTAGTACCCATATCGGTGAATATCCCTGCGGGGACTAAATGTATTGCTTAAATAATCTGATTTTATGGTGACTGGGTCCCAATCCCGGAAGTATGTAGTGAGGGTGGATTTTCCTAAATGGTAACCATTCTACCTCCACGATAATGCTGGTACTTATCCTGTGAACTCTACCTTCTTCATTCCTGCCCCACCATGTTAATTAAAATTCAGGTTCCAGGTGTATTGATCAAGGTGGGCTGTTCTGCTTTGTAATTTTTCAGCCCCAAATGTCCATCCCTCATCCGGCGGCGGCCCTGACGTCGATCCACGCCTCTCTGCCTCATTTTCTGCCTTCTCCGGCGCTCGCCTCCCCGGTGGGATCATCCTCGTCCCAGCCGGGCATCGGGGTGAACAACGCCCCCTGTTCTACCCTGTTCGTTGCAAACTTGGGGCAGTTCGTGTCGGAGCATGAGCTCAAAGAGATCTTCAGCAGGTAGGAGCACATCTTATTTTTATTCATGAGGCTTATTTCATATTTATATAGATATTAGTTGTCGGTGTAGCATGTGCAATGTGGCAAACTGATTCTCTATTATGGAGGAATATTTCCACGTGACAAGCTGATCCTCTAATATGAAGTACTTGTGCAATATTACAATCTTTTTCTATAGTATGAAGAACTTTGGATATGACATGCTATTTATCTAATGTGAAGAGTTTTAACAATATCACCAACTATTTATCTAATATAGAGAGTTTTAAAATATTACAAACTATTTATATAATATAAAGAGTTTTAACAATATTTCAAACTTTCAGCAATTTTTCAAACTGGTTATCTATCCGATGTGAAGAGTTTCACCAATATTTCAAAATGACTATCTAATTTGAACAATTTGAGCAATATTACACGCTCATTATCTAATGTGAAGAATTTTGATCAATATTACAAACTGGTTATATAATGTGTAGAATTTCAACAATACTACAAACTCGTTATCTAATGTGAAAGGTTTCAGCAATATTTTTAACTGGTTATCTATCATGAAGTGTGTCAGCAATATTTTAAACTGGTTATCCAATGGGAAGAATTTTATCGATATTACAAACTAGCTATCTAATGTGAGGAATTAAACTAATGTGACAAGCGGATTATCAATGGGAATGTTTTTGTGAAATTTGCCAAGTTGATCATCTAATATGAATAGTTTGTGAAAGATCCCAAGCTGTTTCTATAGTAAGAAGATATTGGCAATATGTCAAGCTGTTTTTCTCAAATTAAGAGCTCTGTCAATATGACGAGTTATTTCTCTAGTTTGAAAAGTTTGTGTAATATGAAAAGCTGATTAATTAATATGAAAAGTTTGTGCAAGATCGCAAGCTTTTTCTATGGCAAGAAGCTCTTTGGAAATATGTCAAGATATTTCTACCAAAGGAAGAGCTTTGTCAATATGACCCGTTATTTATTTAATTTGAAGAGTTTGTGCTATATGGCAAGTTGAGTTTCTACTATAGGATGCTTGTTCAAAATAACGAAAGGTTTTATAATGAGAGTTTGATTCTATCTGATTATATTGAGGGTCGAGGAAGTACAATATATGTATTGTCTCTATATATTAATATAATATTAGTTTTCCAATACTAAGAGCATGATACAATGTTAAATATTCCGTATAACTTATAATTAATCAAGAAGAAATGTGGAGTATTAATATTGAAGGCCTCCTACGCATGCTGTGGAAATTTTTGGTGTTGTGACTTATGTAACCAAACCCTTTCTTCTATGATGAATTATAATTCCATCACAAGAGTGTTGATGGTATTTATTTCTGTAGTCTGGAATGAGTTTTCGATGTTTCTCATTTTTAAGTTCGATATGACCTGTAATCTTCCTGATAACATACAGAATATACAGCTTTTAACACGGTTTTGGACGAGATGTATTAAAGTTGTGGGTTTTTTTGGATTTTCATCTACAAAATGTATAAATTGATTTCAATAGAATTATTATCTATAGTAAAAAGAATAACAAAATTATTTTGCTTTTTCCAAAAGAAGGATTTATTAAAAATCTCTATTTAATCATGCCCAGCAAGGAAACAAGTATGGTACTTGGTTAACGGGAGGTGACACGCTCTCAAGTATTTCTTTCATGAAATCAGATTTCAAAGACCAGATATTTATCACGGGTGTCACGTGGGCTATTTTCGAAGCATGATAAAAATGTACTAATAAATATTGCCTCATCCTATTTTGTACAGATCTTGCATTATGAAGCAAATAAACATACATTTGTAGATTAAATTATTAATTATCGTGTGGTTTGGTCAAATGGCAATTGGGGGTGTTAAAAGTTTACTAGTAAATTTCAGTAGAGCATTGCTTTCCTTATCAACCAGCCACGAGCCGACTCTGATACCACACAAGTAGGCCTTACCTTTGTAAAATCGCCCAATTTTTATGGCCTGTTTTTTTTCAAACACTTGTGTATAAATGTCATTACATCCTGTATTTACTTTTTCGCTTAACTATCTCTATTGACTATATAATCACAATAAATTATATGCCAAAAGTTACTCTGATGATTTGTTAGTTGGCATCAGTGGGCTTTTTTTATGATGGGTTGTATGTAGATGACAATTCCTACACTTTACATCCCAGACTCTTCTTTAAAATGTGAGTGAAGAAAGGCCCTGGGAACGGGACAACACCTGGATAGCTCAGTGGTTAGTGCATCGTCGTGCTAATCCACAGGCATTAGGCTCGATTTCCGTGTCCAAGTGCCATTTTTCAATCTACAGAATATGTTATTTAGATACGGCGGTTACCGTAACTAACTAATATAATAGTTTGGATATTTAATTCATAATGATATGTGCATTCGTACGATTTCATTGCACTCTTGGCAGCATAAAGCTCTCCCAAATCAAATATGGCTGCGTTATCTGATAGCTCACGATCGTAATTGATTACTCATATGTAGCTGCCGATTTTCGCACATCCATCACAGATTTTGCCTTGAAAATATGATTTAAGAATGACTCTGTATATGGGACAGCTACTGGATAGCTCAGTGGGATATAGCATTGGCATATTAAGCCAAATGTCCCGGGTTTGAAATTCGTATTAATTTGTCATTTTTAAATTTAAAGAATACTATAAGTAAGTGTTTTTGTTTTTAATTCTTCGGATGCAAATTAATCCTGCAACGAACAATTTATTAAATGTGTCTTAAATTCTTTGTTTGTATTCTATCAATCTGATCAGTGGTAAATACATCTTAACTAAATACTTATTTACAATTGATAAACTATAAATCAGATTGATAATTATTAATTAATGATTCGTTGAACCTAATAATTTTTACTGAATAACCATTATAGCTGGACATTTCTTTATTCGATCTAAAGCTCAAATAAAATACTGCTCTCAAATCCTGTATAAAAATAAGTAAATTTACTTTCAAATCTAATTTTAATAAAACTCCTCGATGCATAATATAAAAGAATTTTTTACAATAGTTTTTAAAGATTTAATTTTTTAACTAACAGGTTTTCTAAGCCTATAAAATACGTATAAGGACTTGAAAATAAACCAGATAAAAATGGAATTCAATTTTATTGTTATGAATATTCATTTCACTTAATGGAAGTGTTTCTATATTCAAGATAATATTTATGTAAGGAAAATACCCAACTTATTTGTGGGAGTATATATTTAATTTTACTATTTTCATAGTATCTTAAAATGTAGAGCATTAATATTAATTGTGTGTTCAATA
Source organism: Timema poppense (assembly GCA_902141375.1). Lineage (NCBI taxonomy): Eukaryota > Metazoa > Arthropoda > Insecta > Phasmatodea > Timematidae > Timema > Timema poppense. The sequence goes on along the minus strand of CABFOV010000438.1, from coordinate 153,065 downwards.
GAGTTTTTCTTTTTCAATAATAACTTCAAACAATATTTTAAAATGTGTGAATTACAGGTGACAGTTAAAAAAATATCTAAAACCTTTGTGTAAAATGGATTTTTTGTGTCACACCTAGGGATATTGGTTTAGTAATATTTCCTGTAGAAATAAGTAAAAATTAAAAAAAAACTTTAAAAAATGTAGGCTGTCAGTCAAAATTATAGAAACTCACAAAATACTCAGGATAAAATGTTTGTAAGCATGATTATCCATTTTCACATCTAAAAATCCCCATGGTATTGATGTAACTAGATCTCGTAATTAATATCCTGCCCTAAGCTACTTTAGTTAAAGTTTGTCCTGATTGACAGGCCTTATACGGAGCTCAACACGAAAACCGTGTTCTGCTCGTAATGGATATTCAATTAGTGAGCTGCATGCTCATCGAATATTAGGACCAGAGTAATTATAAAACGGTGCACGTTGATTTCACACATGTTTAAAAGCAGGTAAACCTACTTTATAAAACATGGGGGGACGCTTTAGAAGAGATAATCAAATTATTGAAATAATGGCGGGTCGCTATAAATACACCAGTTACAACTAAGCTACGGTGATTAATAATAACAAATATATGAAACGTTAATTAAATATTTTTTGAATGAGTTTGAACAGAATATATATACTTTATAATTCGGGGAGTTAAATCCAAATAGTTTGATAGTTAAATTGTGCTCTTGGTGATTTATTTAAAGTTTAGTCTACTTATTTTATGTTTTTAAATTCGTAAATTATAGTTTTTAATAGTTTTCAAAATAAATAAATTTGTAATTGAGTTTTAGTATGGGGCCTTCCTCATAGGCTAGTATTGAATAAGTTGTGATTTAAGTTTTGGATATTTCTATTAAAGTTCAAACTACACATTATTATTATTTAAGAAAAATTAAAATTTCATTTCTTAAATAAATTCCTAAATAAATACCTCTTGGTCTAGGGGTTGTCTCCCATTGCTGCTGATTTGAAGGTCCCGGATTTGTTTACCTCCGTTACCATAGGTATTTTGTTCAAAAGAGGAACTGTTCCTGTGATCACCATGGTCTTGTTAATTAGGCTTGCGCTAGGTTTAATATTTCCACTGGGTGCACACTTTCATAATCACTATCATCACGTCATCTAGTTGGGAATATGACATTTAGACAGCCTCCAAGGTACCCCCTGACCAACATTCTGTTCCCACAAAGAAACTAAAAGGCTCCACACAGGCCACCGCACTAGATACTGTAGCTTTAACGGTCAAATATGCCATATGCTAAAAAAAACTGAATTTATAGTTTCACATAGTAGACCTAATCCTTATGAATTGAGAGAAATGATTTTACATACTTAAAAAACTAATATGGTTCGTAGTAAAAAAAATGTAAACATTATTTATGTGTTAAGGAAGTACTATCTATTTGGTTGAAATAAAAAATATATATTACGTATTTTGTCAAATTTGAAACAACTTTCAATAAACTTATATTTTGGCCCACTAATTTTTCTTAGTTAGCTTTTAAAATTGTGCTATTTAACATTATCTGTTACCTTGTTTTTAAACGCTAAAGCACCCATTCTCTGCATAAACTTATCTAGCGTATAAAAAAGGAAAGTGATTTTAAATATAAAAGTTAGTAAACCTACATTTTTAACTGATTTTTATACTAAATACTCAAACTATTTACCATATTTAAATAAACATTATAAATATATTCTTAATAATATAGCTTTTTAAATCTTTTCTAACCTTTAAACGGCTATCCGCTACCCCCTTGCAGATCTATTATTTAAAATCACAATAAAATTAATTTTAAGTAATAAACATTTTGTTGAATATAAAAATCTTACGTAGCACATTAGGAATATAATACATAGTCTATATATAATATATGTATATATGTAGTATAGGTATAATATATGTATATATATAGTATATATAATATGTATATATATATATATAGAGAGAGAGAGAGAGAGAGACAGAGACAGAGAGCTTATGTTAATCGGTGAACGTGTTGACTCTATTAGAACAGGGTTTCAGATGTAATAAAAAATTGATAGATTTGAATAAAACTCACAAAACGGCTGAACTGTTGCTATACTTTACACCAAACCCTGTGATTTGGAAAATCAAGAAAGTTGCTTTGGTTCATTTTTCACCTATGTACGACAAATACTAGGTTTTTCTGTCACCCGCCTTTTATGAATACCTACCAAACACACACAACACAAACAAAACAAATCTACATTATGTGACGTCACATGGGGAAAGGCGAGTGTTGATCGATGACTGGAGCCTATTACTGTCCCCACCCCCCACCCCTCTCCCTCCCTTATCAAGTCAGTTTCACCGCTATGGTGCTTAATTGAACCTGTTATTTAACTAGACATGGGGGCACAAACACGTGCCCCTTCTCCCCATGGACACACACAGTTATCAAATTGTTGGCTTGCTTGTTTGCTTTCATAGCTTATTATATTCCCTCCCCTTCTTCCTCCATCCCAAACATACTAGAGGTTGTGTTTGATGGGGAGGGGGGGGGGAGAGTCTGGGAGGGTGGAAATGACACAAAAATATATATTTTCACTAACAAGGTTGTGTAGAAATGGTTCTTGTTTATTCAATGTCACAATTATATATTTTACCGTTCAATTTGCTAGATATTTGCGCGTATGTTATAGTCATTCATTTGTTTGGACTTCAAATTAATATTTATTTACGTGCACATTTTATTGAGGAAATTCCAGCGAGCTTGAAAAAAAAAAAGAGATACAAATCAGATTATATATATATATATATACACAATGGTTGTAGAAAATATTCAAAACTCATTTTGTTATTAGCAACAAACAGGTGTAAAGGGAGATTGATCAAATTAATGTATTAAGAACTATTTTACTATTATAATTAGTATTAGTATTATTATTAGGTTTATTTCATCAGTGCTTCTTAAACCAACTTCCTGAATCTGCCTGAACGTGAACTAAACACCAAGCTTGTCTAGGCCAGTTGGTATGGGGTGGGCAGGTTGAAGTTCAAATCCCGGTCATGTGTAATGAGGATATTTTTACTAGAGTTGTTTTCACACTCTCTCCCTCCACGCTAACACTGGGGATTTTTCTCTCAATTATATCCTTCTAAAATACGTAGAGCCTGAACGTTACGTGCGAGGCAAGGGAAGAAAAAATTGGTTTTGAAGGAACTAATAAATTAAATGTTATGACACAACCGTACATATTTTCTCATATAGTCAATTATAGTTTAGAGCAAAATTTTCAAATATTGATTATAATTAATAAACTGTCTCTAAATGTTTTTTCTACAAAAAACAAATTATTGAGTAAACTTTCTCATACAAAACATCACCCAGAAACTTATTTTTAACTGATTAATTAAATATTTTCTTTCATAATTTTAAGTTTTCAATAAATAATCATTAATAAACTATTCTTATATGAATTTATAGCAGAAAATCAAGAGCCGGTATGCTTTGTTATTTAATCAAGGGCGTGGAAAGCAACTTTTTCTTGGGGGGCTCGCTAGAGAATTTCTCTATACCTATGAGCTATGTGCGCCAGTACTGGTGGTGCGACTCGTGATGACTTCGTAAGTTCTTGCAGGGAAAATATTAGTAGCATCATGTTTACCGCAATCAAATACGCTAGTGTCCGAAAACATAAATCACGGTTTCTCGTAAACTACTTGGACAGTCACAGTAGTTTTTCAGAATCTGTTATAAGAACCTTAGAATAAATGAGGATCTTATTAAAATTCCCATATTGTAATAGTTTGCTTTGAAAAAATTATTTTCTAACGAAATAACCATAATTAGTTTTTTAGTGTAGACATATTTTAACTATGTATAAAAGTTTTTTCCTAATTGAGATAGTTGGGTATTATAGGTGTACGAAATGATCATCATGAACTGAATTTTATGTTGATATAAGACTCATTCCTCTACCACCAATACTTTTCACAGTTTTATGTGTTTAGTTTCGAACTTTTCACGCGCACCAGGTTTTCAATAAACTGAAGGTTGTTAGATAGACCGGTGTGTCATTTCGTTCGGTTACTGATTGACGATTGTGATTGAAAGGAGGCGGGATATTATAATAGTGATTTAATAATGGAGGTAAAAATAAAAAATTGGTTTGTCTAATATAACGCACTCTATCCCTTTCAACTTTTTTAGTTCTTTTTTATTGAGGATATTTAATGTGCACTTTCTGAACACACCTGTGATATCAACACATGACTTATAAAATAAATTAATACAGTAATATTTAATTATAAACATCCAGTTCCTAGGCTGACAATTCACCAAATATTAATATGTATCATGTTAGGAATCAAACCCGACACCCTTAACACAGAAGGTAGGCGTATTAATGACCGAGCTGAATTATTGTCGGACAAAATGGGCACCTAATTTAAGATTGATCTATTCACTAATTTACAAGAAAGGTAGAATATATTTTAAATAGAGTGCATATACAAAAGTGATTTAAAGTATTTAACATAATAATAATTGTTGTACAACTATAATAATAGTAAATCAGGGAAAATAAATGTAGGAATGGAATGATGGGTTGGCCTTTCTGACAATCTTCAGTTTATCGAAAACCTGGCGCGCGTGAAGAGCTCGTAACTAAACACATAAAACGATGAAAGTATTGGTGGTAGAGGGATGAGTTTTATGTCAAAATAAAATTCAGAAAATGATGATAATTTCATGCACTTATACTACCCATCTATCTCAATTCAAACTTATTGAAATATGGGAATTTTAAATATATCCTCATGTATTTTAAGGTTTTTATAACGAATTTAGAAAAAAAAAACTACTGTGATTGACCAAGTAGTTTATAAGAAACTGTGTGTTATGATTTAGAATTCTCGAGTATATGATCGCGGTAAACATGATGCGTCCCGGATTGACCCTGCAAAAACTTGCGCGCTCGTGTCGTGAATTCAAATACCGTCTGCACGTTGCACGGTGCCTATAGTTTGTAAAATCTTTTACACCCCCCGACCCATTCTTTACGCCATTGTTATTAATCAGGTAAAGCACTCACCAGACAACCATTTTGAACCAAGTCCTTAGAACCATTCTTGAAAAGCTTTGAAGTTTCTAAAATTAAACATCAGTCATCCTTTATTTTAGAAATAGGATCAAAAATTCCTATTTCTTCTAGAGGTACTAATGCTATATTTGACTCCTGATAAGTCCCTTTCTAGCCTAATTTTTGCTAAACCTTTATTTGATCGTTAGGAATGATATGATAAAAGTCTTAATGATTTCCTTGCATGCTATTGTTGTAGAACGCGTAATTGGAGCCAAAAATATGTGTTTTGGAAAAGTTCCAAGTTCCACTGGTTCTACGACTAAAGTAGACAAGATATTTTTAAAATAAATGGATATGGAAACTATTCCAAAAGGTCATTTTTACAAACTTTGACTAAAAAGATTCATAGCATACGTATGAATACCAATGTTCCATCACTTTTGAGGTTGAGTACCAGGTGCGCTTTATGTTTTATCCCCTATAGCCCCAATCCACGATTAAAATATTTTGTTACAGGGCCACTATAAGGGTTGTACAAACGATATGGCCACACAGGGCCCCACTATTTGGAGGACTTCCTGATTGCTTAGGTGGCAAAGAAATAAAACAAGTTTAGGTGAGAAATATTTGCTGACGCGCTCGTATTGTAGGTTCCCTGTCTAGGCGACCTAGCAAAGATGGTCAGAGTATAAAAACAAATCAAAGTACTACCATGTGGTTTTAGTTATCGATCGAGTGAAGTGAGGTCTCAGTTCTTTCCCTGATTTATATTTGTCTGTCTCTGGTGGACATGTCTCACAATAAGTTTTGAATGCATTAACCAATTTGATTCAAGTTTTACACATTTGTAAAGGTGTACCTTTATAAATAGCAAGTTTGTTAGAGGGAAGGGGGTAATATCGCACAAAGGGTTGGGGAGAAACCAACATTTATATGAATAAAAATACTGCTTCTAACATTTATTTTACATGTATCTACCTTTTAAAGCATTTCCTGATACCTTATACGGCTGAAAATTGGTATATCGGTACAAACTACTTTAATAACATTAAACAAAAATTAAGTTTATAATTTATTTACTTTGGAGAGTGGGATGAGGTAGATAGCTGGGGTCCCCACAAATGAAGCTAGCTCAGGGCTCCACTTTTGATAAGGATGGCCCTGGTTATAGATATGAGAATACTTGATGACATGATATACATAGATAAAAAGTCACATACTCCTTCAATTTACTCAGAATTAAAATACAATTATTCACATATAAATTAAATTGGATTCATCTCACTCTCTCTGGTATTTACCTCCTCATTATTTTCTTCATTCCTGATAAATTCGACATTTATTCATCTGGTTCACGATTGACCGTTGAAATTATCAGAAATAAATGAACAGTGAAAAGCCTACTTATCTACAACCACACATTGGTAACTATAACCATTTAAGCAGCCGGTTTTTTTTTACTCCAGCAGATTAATTTTCATATTCCATCTTTAATCTTCGGGATCCATCTCATAGCCAAGCCACGCCTGTGTTAATTAATACGCTCGATAAAGGTATTTCTGAGATGTGCAGGTGGTTGGTGGCAGAAAATCTTATTTCACCGGGGTTATTTCCCCCCCGCAGATTTCGCGAAACACGGATATCGATCAGGATCAATCGAAATTTCCTAACCTGTAGCACCTAAAGGAAACGTACTCCATTAAAAAAAATGAATTCATGAAAATTATATTTATACTTATAATCTTCTGCTCCAAAGTTTCTATATTTAACTTAATTTATTTTATTCTCTCTTATTAAAAAGAGCAAATGTTTATGCTACATCTGGTGATCGCTTGTAAGGAATAAAATATTATATTTGCTTTTTTTATGACTGATCATTTCTAGGAATTCTATTCTATACTCAATGTGATTTTATTGTAATATATACACAATGAAACACACGAAAATACTTTTATTCTATGTTATGTTCAGTTAAGTCTTCGCTGAAAATCTCCATGGATATAATAAAAGAATGCTATATACAATGTGGTAGTACTATGTGCGCTTAGTACATGATATATACAAATCTATACTTCGAAACAATTTATAGTACAAAAGAGTATGAAGTACCTTTTTTATTTAGAATTTCCTGATATTTTATATAATAGCTATTTTAGTCGCAGAGCCAATAGATCATCGTTATGTCATCAATCTCGCGATTGGTTTGATGAACCTCTCCGCTTTTCTATATCTTTGGCCAAATTGTTTACATTTTTTTACCTTCATTTGCCAACATCATCTTTAACCTGATTCATGTACTCCAATCTTAGTCTCCATCTTGAATTTCTCCTTTTGATATTTCTTTCTATAATTATTTTCGTCAAACTATAATGTCTCAATATATGGCCTAACTTGGCTTTGCTCCATACCTTTGTACATTTCTCTGTCTTCCGTTGCTTTTATTTGAACACCTGTAATTGATAACATCTCCATCCATGAGTTTCACAGCACTTTTCTGTATAACCACGCTTTAAATGCTTCTAATATTTTCCTTTCAGTTCCGCCAATGGCCCATGTTGCACATCCGTAGAAACAAATTGACTAAAACTCTGTTTTTGACACCCACTACACTCTAAAGAATAATGAGTGTACAAGCTAGCCTTGGTGACTTTTTATATATTATTTCTAGCTAACTAATATATACGTAGCTAGGAAATATTCCAAAGCGTTGCATGTATTTCTGTATATCATCACTGGGCTGGGATAGAGCCACAATTTTAAAAAAAAGAACTTTGCCTATGACGTATTTATTGAAAAACCCTAGAAAGGTCATCCTTCACTTACTCTCACTCAGCCTGGACTGAAACGAAGGTCATTCTTAAGTAAGAACCGTTTTGCTATAAAACAATAAAAACTTTATTTATTTAAATCATTTTTCTGCTACTATTACTACTACTACTACTACTACTTACGCTTTTTATTTATTTTAACATAGTTCCCATTGAGATTCAGACATTTGTTCATCATGGCACGAGTTTGACGAGCTTCTCATCATAGAAGTCGGACGCCAGTCTAATCAACCAACCCATGACCGTTTTTTTCCATTATTCATCAATTCAAGAAGACTTCTTCAACTATTAAAGTGATGCCCAGCTTTGGGGGGAGGGGGGGGGAGTCGGTAAATAAGTTTCTTTGTTAGACTTCTTGCCATGTGGAGACACCATCAATGCAGACGTATCCATCGTGGTACTGACAAGGCTACGGCGCGCTATCAAAACCGCCAGAGAGGCCTCTCTACTCGCTAGTGGAGTGAATCTACTTCGTCACAACGCGCAACCACACGTTGCAAGGAAAACTCGTACGTTGTTGGTTGATAAAGCATCAACCATTCTCCACACAGTACTAACCTAGCACCTTTGGACACAACACAATATGAATGAGTTTTTGGGCGGCAAAAGAAGATGAAGGCTGATGAAAAAGCGTCAGAAACCGTTTGGGCTGGTTGAATGAACTGGCGGCTGACTTATTTGATGAGGGGATCGTTAATCTTATGCCACTTTTACTATAAAAATACATGAATCTCAATGAGAGCTATATTTAAAAATAAATAAATGTTGTAAAAAATAAATTATTTAGATAAATAAAGTGTTTTTTAGCAAAGCTGTTCTTTAAAAATAACTCTATTATTTGCACAATTCTGTTGCACAGTGTGGATAATGCAACGCCTTGTTGCGCAGCAACGGTTCGCACAATATTTGTGTGATTGTGCACTATCTGCCACTAACGGGTCTGATAAGGGGATTGTCCCAATCTGAGTACGACACCACCCTATAGATGCGTCTATTTTCTAACATGTCTTTCAGTTCCAATTTTGTGTGTCCCTATATTTTTTTTATTTTTTATTTTTTTAGAAACTCACTTGTCCGGCGTACCACAACGTTTTGACGGGAAGTGGTTACACTGTACATGAAAGCGTTGTAAGTACTGGTAATGGTTGCATAAAAACAACCCCTTAATCCACCCCTCCCTCACACACACTCTTTCTGAAACAACACATGTGGTGCACACCCACTGCACAATGTCGTTTGTTCACTAACATGTAAAATACAAAACAGTTTTGATCGTTGATTTATTGTAAACAAATATCAGAATACAAGTATTATTCCGCAAATTATTTACTTGGTTTAGTACATTGACCAAAATATGTCTGAAATGAACATTTATATAAGAGAAAAAAGTAATCTATCAAATCTACTCTTAATTGATCACTTAATAATAAGTTTAAGAGCCCACCTCACCCCACGAATAGCGCGTAACTTAAGCCGTTAATACAGTTCTAACAAAGCGTCCTAATAGTTTGTATTAACTCATTGATAACGCCTGACTTAGGTGGAGAATATCGATCAAATCAAGCGTATTACGTTTCCGTATCAGCTCACTACTAAGGCGTAACATAAGCAATATATCTTTACTACGTAGTAGAATCGTACTGGGGTAATCTAGTGTCTTTATTAGAAAACTGAGACCAGTGAAACTATTTTCCTATGATTAAAACTACAACATAATATTGAAAAATAACTATTTTAAAATAAACAAACTTTTTCAACCATTCCAATTTCACTGTTTTTATATTAAAAATGCAAAGAAACACACTTTGATTAAATTTATGGTTTACGTTTTACTACCTGTCCGGTTTATTCGTGTTGTAATTACGTTAACATGATATGGATAGGAAAGGTAGAAATGGGAGTAAATGTAGCTGTATTTGTGTGGAGGAATAGTAAAAAACTTATTTAGAAAAAAAACATATCTAGTAAACCCGGCTGGGATTCAAACCCTGACATCACCCGCCACTGATAAATCAGCCTAATTTCATCTGACATTTTAACCACATTCTCAACGATGTCGGTAAAATCGTATATCTTATGTCGCGGTTAATCGGCCGTGAGATGGGCTCTTTAACATTAAATATTCATACACATGGGTGTTTATAATTATATTATATATCATTTGCGCTATTTTAAAGCATATTTGTAAAATATGCACGAGACTTATTTTATTCGTTTGTACAATTACTAATGTGGAAGAAATATTTAAATAAAATATATTGAGTTATGTTTATAGCATTTTGTAGAATAAACACATCTTTTGAAAATGAAAATTCATTTGTAGCGCATCTTTAGCAGGTTTTTTTTTTAAATATGTCATTAATTTAAAAAATGACAACTGTATATTGGATATCAAACATGCATGTTCACTTTTACATATCAAGAACTGGAACACCAGCATTTAGGAAATTTTGCTTTTGAAAACAATAATTATGAAATACTAGGGGAGGGGGATAGTTCCAGTCTAGTGGAGACAATATCAGTATAATGGGGATAGTGTCACTTTAGTGAAGATGATTCCAGGCTTATGGGGATAAGGACATTCTAGTGGGGATATTGTCACTCTAGTGAAGATGATTCCAGGCTCATGGAGATAGGGACAGTCTAGTGGGGATATTGTCACTCTAGTGAAGATGATTCCAGGCTTATGGGGATATGGGACATTCTAGTGGGGATCATTCAGGACTGGTGGGGATATTGTCACTCTAGTGAAGATGAGTCTAGGCTTATGGGGATAGGGACATTCTAGTGGGGATCATTCAGGACTGGTGGGGATATTGTCACTCTAGTGAAGGTGATTCTAGGCTTATGGGGATAGGGACATTTTAGTGGGGATCATTCAGGACTGGTGGGGATATTGTCACTCTAGTGAAGATGATTCCAGGCTTATGGGGATAGGGACATTCTAGTGGGGATCATTCAGGACTGGTGGGGATATTGTCACTCTAGTGAAGATGAGTCTAGGCTTATGGGGATAGGCTCAGTCTAGTGGGGATCATTCATGACTGGTGGGGATATTGTCACTCTAGTGAAGATGATTCCGGGCTTATGGGGATAGGCCCAGTCTAGTGGGGATCATTCATGACTGGTGAGGATATTGTCACTCTAGTGAAGATGATTCCGGGATTATGGGGATAGGCCCAGTCTAGTGGGGATTATTCAGGATTGGTGGGGATATTGTCACTCTAGGAAAGGTGAGTCTAGGCTTATGGGGATAGGCTCAGTCTAGTGGGGATCATTCATGACTGGTGGGGATATTGTCACTCTAGTGAAGATGATTCCGGGATTATGGGGATAGGCCCAGTCTAGTGGGGATTATTCAGGATTGGTGGGGATATTGTCACTCTAGGAAAGGTGATTCTAGGCTTATGGGGATAGGCTCAGTCTAGTGGGGATCATTCATGACTGGTGGGGATATTGTCACTCTAGTGAAGATGATTCCGGGCTTATGGGGATAGGCCCAGTCTAGTGGGGATCATTCATGACTGGTGAGGATATTGTCACTCTAGTGAAGATGATTCCGGGATTATGGGGATAGGCCCAGTCTAGTGGGGATTATTCAGGATTGGTGGGGATATTGTCACTCTAGGAAAGGTGATTCTAGGCTTATGGGGATAGGCTCAGTCTAGTGGGGATCATTTCATGACTGGTGGGGATATTGTCACTCTAGTGAAGATGATTCCGGGCTTATGGGGATAGGCCCAGTCTAGTGGGGATCATTTATGACTGGTGAGGATATTGTCACTCTAGTGAAGATGATTCCAGGTTTATGGGGATAGGGACAGTCTAGTGGGGATCATTCAGAACTGGTAGGGATAGTGATCGTATAGTGGAGATGATTCCAAGCTTATGAGGATAGTAGCGCTCTTAAGATCCATTTCAAGAACTCTATCTCATTTTAACTTGTGAAAACCCCTTAACAGGGGTCGCAGAGTCTAAGGCGTTAACGTCACACTAGATTGATTTGTTGGTGATGAGAATATCAAGACTATAATTTTGGTCAGGTGTACTGGGTGTGTTTATTCACGTATGATATATCATTGTGGTTATCCCGCCCCTTTTCTAAACTAATGTGGATACATTTCCTCACAATTCACACTTTATAGAATAATTAGTAAATAACTTTGGTGTTGAGCTTACTGATAGAAAAAAACACATGCTATAGCGATAATCCATCTGTAAAATACTGCCGCGTAGAACCAAAGTCCTAAAATGTGACCCTTTTACTTCACACTCAAATTTAATTTAATAATCATCCTTTACTCCTTAAAAGAGAGATTTAAGGGGTTATTGTTTACTTTGAATGTCAAGTAAGATGGGGCATCATTTAGAAAAAAATTAAATGTCCATGTGTTATCTTACATATAATTAACAATTACACGTGTTAAATTTGATAATAACCGTGTAATAAATTTGAACACATTTTAACAAAAGGAGTCAATCACGTGCGTAAAAAAAATATTGTGAATGAACAAACAAATAATTATATTTCTATTTAATGTCTTTAACTACTTTTGGGACTAAAATCATTTCCTTGATATTATTTATCAACGTAAACAAATTTAGTTTAGATATACATCTTTCAACACGATCAAAACTCTAGCAGATGACTGTACAATCATATTGATGCAACACACCTTTCAAGTTAATTACTAAATAAGTGTAGCTGCCCGTAGCAATGGCCACCATCTTGTTGAAGTCACCCTGTTACTTGATGTGTGTACAAAGTTGCGAGTAACTGTACCTTGCACCAATAGTAGACAGATCTTGTGTATGTGTGTGTGTGTGTGTGTGTGTCTCCACCCCCACAGGGGATAGCTTTCCCTCCAAACAAACACGGTCAGAATGAAACGAACAGCTTGGCAGTTATCGCGTACCAAAGGCGGGAAAGGAGCAGCATCAATTCGTGTAATTAGGTCTCATTGACTCGTTGTGGTAACGGATGTATTACTATTGTCATCGCGTAAATTCTCTTTCCAGGGTACTTGTCAGAGGTTCGTCTAATGGTGTTCAATGTCCATGCTGGCTTAGAAGTATTTCTAACATTCTTTTAATCCACCCGAGGACGTAAAAAACTAATCTTTCTAGGGTGCGTCCACTAGAAACTTTTACTATTCCTATAGTCAATAAAAGTATTCACAATTTTATGAAGGGTTGGGCCAAAAACATGATAACCCCCATAAATTCTGATAGGATATTTTCACTATTCAAAAGTCTATAAAATCCATAAATATAGCTATAAAAATAAATAAAATATGTGTTGATATTAGCTATTTTCAAAATTTTGATTGACCATACAACCCACTCCTAGTTCAAGAGATACTATTATTCATAGGTGTTCTGTCTTACGACAAGTCCTTTCATTGTGTCAGAGAACTTAGACCGCCAAAGCACCCTGTCCTCTGCCTCCTCCTTGAGCTACCAGAATGTTCTTTCCTTCAAGTAATCTAATATTTGAATCCTCCTCCTTCCTAAGTTCCTTTCCCCCACTCAACCTTTCCTTGTATGACATCGTGCAGTAGACAGTTCCTCCCAAGGAGTTGTCTGATCCAGTTTTCTTTTTACCGAAGAAACACACCCTTAAAGTTTCTCTTCTCGCCCACTCTTCTTAGGACTTCTTCATCGCTCATTCTGTCTTTCCATCTGATCTTCTCAAGTCCTCTCTATCACCACATTTCAAATATCTCCAAGTTTTTATTTTTCATCTCCCTTGAAGTCCCAGTTTATGTTCCATACGGTGCGTTGCTCCAAATGTAGTATTTAATCAGTTTTTCCCTCAGTTCCAAACTCAGATTACTGTGGTACAGACCCCCGCTGAACCACCTTAACCCTTTTATACGCTATTGTATTATATCCATCGCATCTCACTACCTGTAAAGACTATTCGCATTTAAATATAATACTTGAATAGAGAAGAGAAAGATATAATTGATAATATATGTAAACAAATATGCGTTAGAGGAGAGAAGAAAAATGCATTTAGGAAAAAAACACCATCAGCAAATCCAGCCAAGCTTATAATCCTTACATCCCTATCACCGGAAAATCAAACTAGATTCTAGTCCATGTGTCTACTGATGCAATCTATTTTTTCAGTTGGGTTTCTATTTGCAGTCTCTCTAAACTAACAAACCTTTATTCAAAACTAAATATCTTTGGTCACCTTCAATTATATTTGCAGTGTAAGGTGGTCTAATGTGTAACCATCGTGTTAGGCAAGCCTTCTGATGACGGGAAGATTGGGGTTCGAATTCCAGTTAGATCTACTGAGGATGTTTTATCCCCGAATGTTTTACTCCTATCCTTCCACGCAAATGCGGGTGGATTAACTCTAAAATGCTTCCTTCCTCACGCCTACCCCATTAAAGTAATTATCATATATGCGTATAACCTGAACGGGTATTAAGACTCAGAGACTAAAAAACATATTTTCATTTGTATGAAGATTAACTTTAAGGTATTTAGTGAAGTTTGTTGAGGCTTTAATAATTAATCATTAAAGATTCACTAAATATGATATAACTTTTTTAATTGAAATTATTAAAAATTGTACCCAACAATGCTTATTTTAGATCCATAAGTTTGTTAATCCATAATACACAAATTATTATTATTATTATTATTACCATTATTATTATTATTATTATTATTATTATTATTATTATTATTATTATTATTAAGTGTCCTGTCTCATGAAAGGTTAATTCCCCTTTTCGATGAACTTAGACCTCCAATGCACCCTGTACTTTGCTTCAGCTCTCAGAATTTTCTTTTTTCCTTCAAGTCCTCTAATATTCGAATACTCTTTCTTCCTAAGCTTCTCTTTCCCTCAACCTTTTCTTCTATGACGTCATGCAGAAGACAGCTCCTCATAAGGATGTGTACGATCCAGTTTGCTATTCACTGAAGAATCACATCCAAAATTCTCTTCTCACCCACTCTTCTTAGGACTTATTCATTTTTCACTCTGTCTATCCACCATATTTTTTCAAGTTTTCTTCAGAACCACATTTCAAAGCTCTCCAAATATTTATTTTCCATCTGCTTAAGAGTTAGAGATTCTGCTCCAAACAGTGCGATGCTCCAAATGTAGCATTTCATCAGTTTCAAATTAAACTTGCTGGTCAGCAGTAACCTCTTCTTCTTGAAAGTTTCTTTGGCCATGGCGATCCTAAACCTAATTTCCTTGGTGCGGTAGGCATCCTTTGCCACCAGACTTCCCAGGTACCTGAACTGCTCTATGTTTTCCAACTCCTGATTTCTAATTTTGATTCTGATCGGCTCTTCATTTTTATAAATAACCATAACATTTTACTTCTCATTGTTGATTTCCATGCCACATCTTCTTCCTATCTCCCCCAGCCAGCCCATCATTTCTTGCAACACTTCTTTATTTCTCCCCACAATAAAATAAAAATTCTATATATATTTCAAAATTTTCTTGAATATTCTTAGCAATGGTCGGTGAACTGGAAACGATTACCTCGCTTTGGTGGGGTGTATGTTTCGTCAAAATTGATGGAATATAAACATGATAATATGTTGAATGTTGGACAGTGCTTGCAATTAACTGTGCATACAGTGGCAATACTATAATGAATGTTCACTTGGACTAATTTTGTTGGCGTATTAATTCAGAATTTTGAGTTAACACAATCACAAAATTAAAATATCATCTGAAAAAACGTCTTTGTTTCAGTTAGAGTAATTAAAACAAATGTATGGTTGGCCAAAAGTTACAAAATTAATCAAAGTTTTGCTTGTATCATAGAAAGTGAAAAAGGCTTAAAATATGCATATATCTTTCATTGCATCTCATCACAAATCTGATCCATACACATTTTAATCCAATAAGAAAAGTAGAACTCAGCGGAAGTATACCCGCTTTATCGTGGAGAAACAGTGACAAACAAATTAGGAAATAAATCTTCACTACATTAACCGGGACTAGAACCCCAAACTCCCTGGCAAACTAGAAAAAATGAGCATGATATTCAACTCACACACTACTTGGCACAGCATATATATAACCATATATCTAGACCTTCTTCTTAAACCAACAATCCAAAGGTTTGTTTGATGTGATTTTTATTCATCCAGTACTAAGCGGGCACTCGGCCCTTCGGCTGGTTAGTGCTGCCACACCATCTGGTACAAATACCATGTTATAATGTAGTTCAGAAATGTTGTTTATTCCCCATTGCCATCCACAGTGATTTTCTACGAGTGATCGAGAAAGGGCCTACCAATTTTGCCATTAAAAATGTTATCACGTGCCTTACAGGTTTTTTTTACATGCTACGATCGATTTGGGAAAGAAGACATTACTTTTCTTCCGAAGGAAGTTGTACTGTGGATTTTCGATCAATAAAACTACGTTGACCTCGGCTGGGTTCGAACCTACTAACATCGGATCCTGAGGAGAGCACTTTACCCTAAGACCACCGGGGTTGATATCTACAACTTATAAACTTATATTAGATAAAAAAAAAACAAGATCATGTTTTGGTAATGGTATTTATTCATGCGTCCTAAATTAGACCTGGACACCTATCTAAAGTTTCATGTACAAACCCAACTAACCATGCCTCCCCACAATCTATGGCGTTAGGATATCAATGGGCTAAACTTCTGGTGGTAGGGAAGATCAAGTTTCAAGTCCAATTTTCGAGTTCCATATACGAGCTTTCATGTGGTTTTTTTCACCCTATTTACATACTGCTGATGGGTTTTTCCCCCCAAAACTGCCCTATTCAACCTTCTCTATGATGGTTGAACCGTTATAAAGATTATGCTAAGCGTATAATAAAAACAAAAATTGGATGTTAAAGCGGTATTATAAAAAAAAGTTTAAATATACCTGCATCGGTGAGCATGTGAAATAAATGTTAGGCTCGTCTAGTCTGGTTTTCTAGTGACGAGATGGTTAAAGTTTTAATCCAGGAAGGGAATATTGAGGTTTGTTTCTCTTGAATGGTCTTCCACTCTCACTCCACGCAAAAACAGGTACATTCAGTCTAAATTTTACTACTCCACAAGTGTAATGGAAATGAGTAATTCCGGTACGGTTGGTGCTAATTTTGTTCGTAAGACCTAAACTCGAGTCAAGGAAGACAAAATAAACAAAATGGCCACTACAAGTTGGCAGGCAATACGCTTAAAAGAACTACTGTAAAATGAGAGTTGTCCAAATTAACCATGGTGTGATGATCAATTAATAAATGTGTGGAGAGTCAGTGTTTGTTTGGATGGATGTATTTTGGGGTGCAACTCTTACCATACTCTTCTGTCGTGTATTTCACCCCCATCCCCTGTATATAAACTTTCAGTATTACACTTCTATTAGATTATATTCGAACAAACTCCTGTACTACACACTCACTTCTTTTCTATAAACCTGTAAAGCACAATTCACACAATATTGTCTTGAAGGGTGGAATGTTACCGTATAAGATACTGTTCACTGAAAAATTAATATGTGTTCATTTAAAATAAATATAAATAATTATTTATATCATGTACCGTTGAAAAAGATTGTTGTTTTTTTTCAAATATGTGTTGAAAAATGACATCCGTGGAAGTGGGATTGATTAAAGCCTGAGAACTTCACTTAGCTCACCAACGGGCATACCGTCTTGTGTCCGGAGAAGAAAACGTTATGATTTGGCATGGCTGTGCGTTTCATAGCTCCAAGCATCTTAGGATTTCACATGTCTATCATAGACTATGATAGCTCTAAGCGCTTTATGATCCTACTCTTATAAACTCTAACATAACAAGATAGCTTATGATCCCAAACGCTCATCATAATCTAATCGAATAGCTTAAAGTATCTGGCAGTCAAACGCGCCCCATCATCAACTTCCAAATATCTGACGATTATGAGCAATGTGTGTTCTTGGTTATAAGACAAACAAGGATAGCTCAATGCTAAAGTTATTGGCTTATTCCTAATACGATTTAATTCCCATGTGTAATGTATTAACATATATTTTAATTATGTTTTATTTGAACATATCCTCAGTCCCGGCACATATTTATCTGATTGGCAAACACTTACTTCACCTCTGACAATACGTGTATTAATCACATCTTATGAATGTGTGGAATTCTAGGCCTCCACCGTGGTTCGGATTCCACGTTAAACTTTAGGTCCTTCATTTCATCACACAATCACCCTTACCATTACACATTAGCGTAAGTGCGTACAACCCGAACGGGTAGTAAGATGCGGTGCTAATAATAATAATAATAATAATTTAAATAAACTTGTTGGGTCAAATAATGAGGTGTATTTCTTATTTATGGTGTTCTTGAACTTCTTTGAGAGTATTAAAAAAAACAAGGTTGTAGGGAATTCACAAATAAAATTATTCATTTTAATAATAATAATAATAATAATAATGAGTAATATTAAGGACGTTGCCTACCTCTGACTTCATGGTAGGTCAATATATGATTTCTCGTGTTAACGAAATTACGTTTTATTCAGCGAGTTTTAAAGTTATAACGTTTAAGCAAAAGCCATAAATTCTTAAAATAAATCTAAAATTATTCCTACACTGTCACAAAATTATTTTTTTCTTGAAGTGGTTTTTTAAACTAATTTTTTTATCAAGAATTTACAACCTATGTTATTTTGCGTAGTCCCAAAAATGGCCGGTAGGAATCTTCCTGCAAGGATGTAGATTTAAAGTCCATAGTAGCATATGTTTATCTAAAATAGGAAACAATAAAAATATAATTTTAAAAAGCAAATCAATGTATCCAAGACGCAATTAGTCTATTTAGTATGTAAACTCGTCAAAGGAAGAGGGGAAGTGCTATCAACCCATAGTAAAGGGTGAACTACTCATTTTGTTCCCGCTTTTTATATTTCGTACATTGGCGTCTAAGTGTGATAGTGCTTAGACTGCTTAGGTGAGTCAAGTAAAGATGAAATCCGCTTCACAAAATAGCTTCGAAATCTCCAAGTAGGTAACATCGTTGGTTATTTGGACTGTTTTATGGCTGTGTTGCTAAATATTGTATAATTATTAAAAAATAGGTTTGATTAATTTTTTTAACATAATTATGGCATTCATTTGCTGCTTAATATATACTACTTTGTAAATATTTTTGACAAGATCATATTTTAATCTATCATACGCGATACCAGCAATTTCTACTTCTTTTAGTAATTTTTAAACAATTATAAGTTTTTCCGTCCACAGAGAATATTATTATAATGTATGTTGGTTTGTAAGGAAAGGTCAGCTATATTGCAATCGTAACGACAGCCGTGCGGATTTTATCTTGTAAATAAAATTTTTATGTAACATGGGCTTATGAGTTCATCTCATGGTCAATTAACCGATAAATAGATACAAGATTAAGCTCAAACCAGAAATCACTTAAAATCCCGAATTTCTGCATTATTCAATTACCAACTGCAAAATTGTGATCAGTTTAATAGCTATTTCCATTTTAATATAATTAGTTTTCATTTTTATCGTATTTTTTAAAATATAACAAAATTGTTTTGCTGGTTTTGATCCAATGTTTAAGTAGAACACACAAATCCATACCATGATGTGACATGCCTTAAGCTGTATTATTTCCCTAAGTTAGGTGCTACTCTCGATTAGTATACCATGTGACATAATCTACAGTATGTTCGAAAACTCACAGCCCAGACTGTGCATATAGTTTCTTTGAACCAAAATTAATACAAAATCCTCGTACAATTACAAACGGAAAACTATTCTAATACCATTAGATTGTGTTCAAAGTTTCGGTGTAGAGCGCCGGGACAGCAAAGCTGTTCAAGCATGCGTGTACAACAGGTTTCCTAGCAGTTAGGGGCGAGGCACTACATACCTCGACATCTTGCATACCACAATGAATAGTAAACAACACACCACTCCATCTATAAATGCGAATACATTCTGAGGGTCATCATTACTTCACAGAAAGTGCTTGCCATTATTACATGTGCAGTGCTAAGCGCCTAGCTATTATGCAACTTGTTGTACACGCATGATTGACAGCTTGGCTATCCCGACGCTGTACGCCGAAACTTAGAACACACTTTAATGGTATTAGCATAGTTTTCCGGATGTAAATGTTTAAGGATTGTGTATTCATTTTGGTTCAAACAAGCAATATGTGCAGTTTGGGCTATGAGTTTCCAAACATCCTTTATAGTGAATTGCCGTGGAAAACCCTAATCTGACAGTTATGATAGCTATTAAATCGACTTTAATATATTTATATTCACTTCGATAACCACATGGTCTAAGGCGTCACTCTTGCAATAAACTAGACTGCTGACGGCGGGAAGATCGTAGTTCAATCTCAGACGGGTAGTTTTTCATAAATGGTTTCCCACTATCACTCTGTATCTGAGAAAATGTGAGTACACTTTATCTAAATTCAACCTTCTCAACCTTAAAGCGTTACTATGATTATTATATAATCGTATAACCCGAAGGGGTAGTAATACGCTGTGCTACAAAAAGAAATATATTGATAAGTCAAGATACGTTTTATACTGTTGTTCTTTTTCACAAATGGGGTCAACAGATCAAATATCAGGAGGTAATGTACACAGACTCAATAATTATGTACGAAAAATAGTGGTAAAACTACCTGTTACAGTATTAAAACACCATAATTACAAGTTTAGGACTAACAGGGTAGTCTTCATCCGAGTTACTAGCACGAATTCCTTTAAATTACAGTAGCACTTCATTTATGCGGCGGCCACCAGGATACAGCCAATCAAGTGGTCCATGAGCAATACTCAAGAAGAAGTGCAAATACTGACCTATGTCTTATCGATTGAATAATCAATCATAGAAGAGGTATTGATATCCTTTGATGTCATTAATCCCTAGTCAGCTATAGCTGGTAGAGTGACGCCATATTTAAGCAACAATTTTAAGCCAAACGCAGATTAAATTTACTTTAACTCTTGCTTAAGATAATGTACTTATTTATTTGTTTAATAGAATCCTAATTGATTTGGTACATCTATGTTTTGGAATATAAACTTTTAATTGAGATTGGTCTAAAATTAATCCCATTGCATTATTAAAAATATAAGGGTAAAACTATATACAGTTTTAATAAAAAAGAGTGTGTATTTAAAATGTTTAAAACTTTCCTCATATAAAAAAATGAAAAAAATATTGGCTTAAATATACTATGTGTTCGGTAAATAGAAACCCAAATAAATTGATGAGTTTAAAATAAACATGAATTACTTAAGATTTAATAATTTTCGTCATAATACGGTCATTAACATCGTTGATTAGAGAAAGCCAAACACTTATTTTACATTGTTTTAAAGGAACATTTGTCACTATTTTAATTTTACTATCGCATTCAAACTTTTTTTTTGTGTGTAAAAGTAATATATATAATTGTAGGTTATTTAAAATATTATTTATAGAAAGGCAAATGTGAGTGCTGAGATAATTAATATTTGCTGTGCAACATCTGTGTACATCAATATATATTTGGTTTCCAAAAATGTAGCTCTTGTCAGATAGTAAATGATTAGTCAATGAAGATTTATCTATTCATCGAAGGATTTTTCTAATCTCCCCAGTGATCTTGCAGAAATGGAATAAATTCGTTAAACCAATGATTGAGTTAGTTATTTATTTTGATAAAGATATTCTCATTCTGTCTCGTGAAATATTCTGGTAGGCGTCCAACTATTTTATTTTTATAAAACTGGTAGTTATCATTATTAGTATTTTTTAATATTATTCAGTCCAATATAATTATAATATCTCAATACAAAATTAATATTTGAGTGTAGCTAATCTATATTTTATCCATCATGTTGTAGTCATTCCTCATTTTATCGATCAATGTGTAGATATTATATTCTTTACGTTTATGTTGTATTCAAAACTAAATTTAATGGTGTTATTATAATTTTCGGTCATGGTGCTTCCTCATTTTATTGGTCAACGTGTAGCTAATCTTTATTTGATTGAAAATGGTGCAGTTATATTATTTATTATTGAAGTATATGATATAAATTGTAGCTATTCTATATTGTATTGATCATTGTGTAGTTATTCTTCATTTTATTGATCAAGGTGTATCTATTATAAAATTTATCGAGTGCGTTGTAGTTATTCTATATTTCTATTTTGCTTCAGGTGTTATAAATTGAAAGTATCCTCTAAAACCACGAGTATTTTTGCAACACGTTCATTTTTATTTCCTCGTCGGAACACACTTTATATTATTCCAAATCGACCAATTTGTCACAATCAATTGGTCAACAGGGACGCAACGTATGGACCAATAGGTTCCGAGCAATTTACACTCTTGTAATAGGGGATGGGAGAAAGGGGGGAGGGGAATATCGTAGTTAGAGGATAAAGGGGAGAAACACGCAGTCCAAGTAAAGATATCCATCACCCAACTGCTACCCCCCACCCCCACCCCCAAAGTGCCCACAGCCCCCTTACCCCTCAAGAGGAGATAAATGAGACCATTGGGAAATTCACGCCTTTCTAACACAATGCGGACATGGCCGCGCCCGTCAGATTAAAAAAAACAACATAGGTCCAGCAAGCTCTTGTGTACACGCCGACACGACGATGTTGACATGACGTCCTGTTGACACGCGCATATTCTCCACTTGACGAATATCCACGCTATGGGAGGACGAGTTCCCTGACAGAAACAACGCCCTTGAAAATATTTTCCAGGGTGGAAACGCCTGGAGGTTTTTTTAGTTTTTCTTTTTTTTAGTTTCGTCTCACACACGTGGACATTGGATTTGCATTGCTGTTCAAACTGTGAGACGCGACTCACCACGGGGCGTACTCCTCCGCTTTTATTGCCCATTCGGTTTATCGACGTATTTACAATAATGAGGTAAAGAAAATGAGGGTGGAGACTAGATAAATTGTTCCAACACATCCATTGATTTCATAAAAAAAAAAAAACTTTATTGTATCTTAAACTCTATTAGCCCTGACCTTATCACCGGAAAAAGAGACTTGATGAGACTGACGTCTTTGTCCTCGTCCCCACCAGTGTGAGTAGTATTTCTTTTGACTTTTGGTTATTTATTCAGGCGTTTAACATAATCTACAGTGCTAGATCACAAAAACTGTTTAAGAAAGAAAAGAGTTTTCCCCCATAAGTTCTTAGTATCTACTAATTTTCTAATATTACGTATTTTAAAAATTGTTTTTACAGTCCATGATGGCCGCCAAGCAAAGCCAAGACGGTCTCAAGTTCAACAGGTCTTATGTTTAAATATAATTCATAAGTAAGGAGTATTTCTACAATTTCAAGCCAAATTATGTTCTGTTAAGGTCACTTACGTATGCCCTGCAATTATTTATTATCCCGGCGAATAGGATCAATATGCGTTTGTTTATTTTCCACCAATTTTCTTATTGAAAGAGAGGGGTAAGGTGTCAGACTTCGATGCTGGCGGCCGGGGTTCAATCCTCGGTCCCGGCACAGATTTATCTGAATACCAAACCCTTCCTTCACCTCTTACAATACATCTTGTGAATGTGGGGAATGCCAGGCCTCCACCGTGGTTCGGATTCCACGTTAAACTGTAGGTCCTCCATTTCATCTCACAATCACCCTACCATTACACATTAGCGTAAGTGCGTATAACCCGAACGGGTAGTAAGACGCGGTGCTAATAATAATAATAATAATCTTATTGAAAGAGAGGGACGTCAAAAAAAATGCTAAATAATCGCTGCGCGTTATAAGGATCACCTGACGAAGTCTAGCGGTACGGCGGCGAAGCTCTGCAGAGCGAGAAGGTAAAATAACTAAAAACAGATTTTGGCGGATTCTTTGAATATGACATGTTAGTTTAAACAGTTTTCTTGTTCTTATTTTATTTCATATCAGCTTTCAAATACCAGTTTCAGTTCCAGGCTATTTTCATCTGATTGTTTTGATCCCTGACTTCTTTGGAACTTTTTTTTTTAAATTGTTCTAAAGTTCAAGGAATATGGAACAATTTTGAAGGAGATGGAGACTTCTGTTTTTGTCATCGTTTTGATCCTGACCTCAATCTACGTCAATGTTTTTTTTCAAATTGAAGAATAATAATTTTAAAAATGTGGCAAAGTTTCATCAAACTATTTCAAAAGTT
Organism: Timema poppense; assembly: GCA_902141375.1. Classification (NCBI taxonomy): domain Eukaryota; kingdom Metazoa; phylum Arthropoda; class Insecta; order Phasmatodea; family Timematidae; genus Timema; species Timema poppense. Next base: position 128,972 of record CABFOV010000438.1, on the reverse strand, counting down.
AGCTGAGAGTCCAATGAGACATTAGAAGTGTTTATAGGAAAAGTGTTAAACTATTTTTACTGATATGAAGATTTTTAAATTTTCATATTTATTAAAACAGTTTTGCAATATAAATCGACATGAGTGAGAGAGATATGATTATTTTTTTTCCCTATGCGAGTGCCCTTCCCCGTCCCCCTCAATTCAATCTATCATCGAAAGCAGCAATTGTAATAATTAATTCTACTGGACTTTAACTATTTTCATACATGCTACTGATATTGACGTTAGAATTATTTTATTTATATATTAATTTTCTTCAATTATTTCATTATTGTTAAATTTGTAAACCATTTTAGTATAATAAACCTTTTTTATCGTTAACAAATCTTTAAATATTAAATTTGTATTCAAGAACGCTATTTAGTTTAAATAAATTAAATTATTCTAAATTTTGTCTTAGGTAAACAAAATTTATTTCCTTGAATAATTTTACTTTTAAATATTGCAAACTGCATATCTGTCTAATTCGTTCTATTTTATTATGTCACGCAAATATTAATTAATTTTTTTTTATCATTTTCACTTTAGATTTAATATTTAAATAATACATCACAGGCAGGGTACTGGCATGTACAAAACATCATAATCTACGTAATTTTAAAATATATTATTATATTTCATATTATTCTTTACCTAATATGTCTTTTCCTTGACCTTATTAATTATTCTTAAGTGTATTTTTTTTTATCGGGCATACATATTAAGGTTGTCTAGCATCCAAGAAAAAAAAGTATTAAGTGTCCTGAGTCACAGTTTCCTAACAATAAGGTAGAGAGATTCTACCTAACATTAAATACCCAGAAGTAGAGTTATTATTGTAGTTTCATGCAGTTTAGTTTAGTCAGTTAGTCGGTAAATAATAAATATATATAAATACATTATTATTATTATTATTATTATTATTATTATTATGGTGAACTCTGATCACACCCACTTCGGTGGCCGCATGGTCTAAAACGGTAATGTTACGGTAGACTAGTCTGCCAATAAAGGGGAGATCGAGGTTCGACTCTTGGTCAGATGTACTCAAATGGTTTTTCCAAAATTGTTTTACACTCTCCCCCTCCACGCAAATTCAGATACACTTCATCTAAATATAAATTTCCTCATCCCTAAAACTATTAGTGTAATTAACACATAGGAGTATAACCCGAACGCGGTGCTAAATTAAAAAGAAATAACATAACTCCGATCACTTTTAACTAGATACGAGTTGAATCCTTTATTTCTCGAAGCCTTCAGATATTAAATTTTCTTTCGAATCTAAAATACAAATTTGAATCCTCGAATATTTAAAACCGTACAGTTTTAGTTAAAGGGAAAATATCTCAAATTGATTATATAAAAGGCTGTTTAAGTTTTGGTGTCATTGACAAATTATATTTTGTTTGTAATGTAAAACATTACGTCATAAAAAAAATTATAATACTTATTTAGTAAAGTTATTATATTAATGGAGTCTTGTTATTTTTTATGATTTCATTACTTTTCCATCTATTATAATATAGTCTATATAATTTATTTGACCAATTTATTAAAATTGCTACACCAAGTCGAGGTCTTCATAATTATTTTATTCGCGATTTTTATTTTGGAGATTTTTACGAATCTAGATTATCTCGAATACCATATAATTCAAGGATTAGAACGTCCTAGCTATTCGTTTAACTGATCTGATTCTAACTTCGGGAAGACCTAGACACTTCGACCGCACACGGGTTTGAACCAACACTAGCTGTCCTTCTGAGGTAGTTTAGCATCGCTTTAATGATCCAGCCCACAGTAAAATTCAGATAAATGTTACAAACAACTTAATATTTAATATTGTAATGGAATAGTATGTCAATCTATACCACTATTCACATGGGTATAAATTATAAAAGTCATCTCTTAAAAAATCGGAGATAAACTAAACTGAGCCCCAACGTCCCGGAAATGAATCATGCAAACTAACCATTCACCAAACACACTCTCCTAAGACCACTTCAAATTACAAGTTTTCCAGTAACCAGAACTCTAGTAGGTGTACTCCGTTTATACTGAAAGGTAGCGGCCCTACCTTGAATCATTACACTATGACCATATCTTATAAGCCACACCATAGTAGAACCAAGCAAGGTAGTAGTATAAAGATACATCAGCGTATATCCCGGACGGGTAGTAAGACGCGGTACTAAATAAATAAATGATACATCATAATTGGAACCAAGCTTTCACTTTTCAGGGTATACGAAGTGTATAACCTATGGGTCGCGGAAGTTTTGAAAGTGTATGGCCCAGGGCATAAGTTTAAGAAGTTTATTATAATGTAAGCTTTTAATAACACTATAATATGTGTATTTCATTGTTAAAACTTGTACAATAGTTTTAAAACAAAATCTTACTATTGAATAATTGTGGATATGAGTACACCCTAGCATTAAGTTTGTGAACCTTCCACCTTAAAAATATAAAAAATAAAACTTGTTATGAAATTAACACTGTCAATAAACTCGTTATAAATCAAATGGGCAATTGTATTAGTGGTATTGTGTGCATACATTTAAAGGAAGGGGTATACTGATAATCCTAGCCCCGCAATAGTTTAAACGTGAGGCCATCATTGAAAACCCCTCGTTAAGGGTAAAACAATATGCGTTTCCCTTGAAAAAATTACGAGTATTAATTTTCATGGTGGAACGTTGGTGCTTGGATTTCAATTGTTTATATTTGAACGATAAAATGTGAAAAGGTTAAAAGTCACACTACACACATTTTTCAGGACGACAACTTAAATATATTCAACTCCATGTGGACCTAAGCAAAAAACTTTATTTTTATTTTTTTGCCGATACCTCACTTAACCATGATCTAAAATACATTATGAAGGTATCATGATTGTCTAACAGATGACAGCACTAACTCATTTCTAGTTAAAATTTGACTTTACCCTTTCTCCCTTGTACTCTTTGATATCAGGGAGAAATCCAGAGTCAATCACACAAGGGTTGAATCGATTTTAAACCATATTAATTGCTATTTATTAAAGATATATATATATATATATAATCTCAGATATTGTTATTAATTTATACTCACAACTCAAGTATATTTGACCAATCTATTACTAAACATATAAACCACCTTATGTTTGGAAATATACAACCCCTTAACTTAAGTCAGTAGCGCATCTGCGTACTAAACTAAGAGTCCTAAACCCAATTTGTAGCATGGCTGGAAAAATTATCAACGGTGAATTTTGGGCTTTCTCTTTCACAGTGATAAATTAACTACAGGTGGACTGGGTGTTGTATCTGTTCTTTAATTAGATTATTTTGTAAGTAATGTGTTGATAAAATCAATTGGTCCATAAGGTACTAGTTAAATACCTTGAAATAAAAAATTTAAAAATTGTACCGCTAACGTCTAGTGTTGACCTCATGCACAGAGACCAATAATCATTCTACCCCTTCCTTTGTCAATGGTTGTATGAGTCCTGTGTAAGTTTCCAGCCGGATGTGAACAGACGTACTTCCTTCTACACGTCAGTCTGGTTAGTATGCTGGGGTTGTTCATACACCTTGCACTTACTTGGTTATTACCAACATGACCTTGCAATTTGCTTTTCCGGTAATATTTGCTCCATCGTAGTTTTACGTTTGTGTGTGGGAATGACCCTTTGTGGAGATGACTGCTTACGTTCTGAGCTATTGAAAACTGCATGCCTCCCCCTAACCCCGCCAAATAAAGAACCACTGCCAGCACTTCTTAGTAGGCTATATTGAATCCCTTCATAGCCCTCATGGTACATGTACCATCGGGAGCTATCCTTTGTTTATTTAGTCATGAAACATCATTATGAATTACTCACCATGAAAATGATAGAGCTATTATACTGTGTAGCTAGTCGATAAGTTAGGCATTGTGTGTTACCATGATTACAAAGGTTTTTTGATTAATTTTACCACAGAATCTTACCAAATTTCCACCCTATTCATATATTTACATTAATGGGGCAAGGATTATGAAGGTTAAATTTAAAGGAAGTATATATTTAAGCGTATAACCCGAATGGGTAGTAAAACGTGTGTCTCTCTCTCTCTCTCTCTCTCTATATATATATATATATATATATAT
>CABFOV010000438.1:99670-124790 GCA_902141375.1 Timema poppense | reverse complement strand
TATATATATATATATATATATATATATATATATATATATATATATATATATATATATATATATATATATATATACATATATATATATGTATATATATATATATATATGTATATATATATACATATATACACACACACACACTTGTACTTGTGTAGGGGTAAAGCAGAAAACCATTTAGGAAACACTACCTTAGTATGTCCGGCCAAACTCGTGCCGTGGACACGTGGACAAAATCATTTCTAGGGTCCTTGTCTTATTTGCCAGTGATTTAACGGTACTCGGTTTGGATCCTGTATGAGTGATCTAAGATTTTTCTAAATTATTTCTAACTCTTCCTAAACGGAAATTCAGGTAAACGTCCTTTAAACTATAACTTCCTCATTCTTACCCCATTAGTGTAAATGTGTGGATAGCTCAAATCGATAGTAACACGGAGGGAAAATAATGTGTCCATACAAGATTAAAACCCTGACCTCCTCCTCATCACGGCAAACTAGACAAGACGAGACTATCCTCCTTATTTGAATGCTCACTCAGGCAGATATTTTAATCTTGGTTTATATTTAAGTCCCACTTGTAATTATAAAAATGAGTCAAGTTAAATTGTATCAACTCACTGTTTGAGTTTTTAAATTGCATCAATTGACTCAGATATATTTCTAACTTTAAATCTTAACCAATTATAAAAGTTATCCATTATCAAGGGAGTGAATCAATAATTTATGGTGTGACAAAAAATATATAATAACACTTGAAGCGGCGATCTCGAAAATCGTAGCGTGAATTAGAAGTCAACACTACATAACTTAGATAAAATTGATTAATTTGTGTTACACTTTACAAAATTTGTGGACAGGCTTCCTTACTACTATGTTGGTGGAGAATTTAGCCTAAATAGATGTTATAACATAACCGTGTGAACTTTCTTATGTAATGTATAGCTTGGATTTTTTAAAAATGCTTTCAGTAAACTATCCTAATGGTAGGTATGTAGGGAACACAAGTTAAGGGCAGTGGTTTTGCAGTTTTCATGGCAAAATATTTGTTTGTGAAAATAATTCAAATAATAAATCTAGTATAAAAAGAGAATTTAATTTTTTTCGTATGTTGATACCAACAGTTGTTGAATATCTGTCATGAGCGTAGCGTCATAGGATGAAAAACTTTTTTAATGAAGAGAAAAAGTTGCCATTAAATTCTAAAGAACTGTTTATGTTACAATGTGAAGAAAATTAAACTATACGTTTCTACTGGAGCAATATTTAATTTTTTTAAACCAAAAAAGTTTGGACATAAAAACTGTAAAATTACTGCCCTTTACTCATGTTCCCTACACTCACACTTTAAGTAAAAATTAACAGATCATCTTGTTAAAAAAAATATTCTTTATAAAGAAATTTTAAATAAAATTATTCAAATATTTTTAACAAATTTTCAAAAATAAGTAATTTATAACCTATCCTAAAATTGTTAAAGATAAGAATATTCTTATTTATCATGGTAAACTTTTCCCAGATACCCATTTTAAACTCAATTTTCAAGGCTAATTTCGAAAAATCTCAATATTTTTATAATTTGCCAAGTGTAAGCTACCCTTAAATTGATTTATTAAAAACATATATTATTATTGATCATGTTAAATAGTCCCCCGATACCAAATTTGAACAAAATTGAAAAATCTATATTGATATAAAATTAAATTTTACAAAAATCAGTCGTCAGTAAAAACCCACAATTTTTTTTTAGAAAACTAATTTACGTTATATAATTATTTATAATGTAAAAATCTTAGCAGATAAATATTTTTAAACAAATCACTAAAACAATTTTTTCAAATATTCCAACTTAAAAAGCCATTATCAGTAGCCTAAATTACACTTAAGTTAATAAAGCCTCTCTTACCCAAAAAAACAAATACATTTTAATTTGTCCTGTCAAACACTCACCAGTTAAAATTTCAAGTAAAATAGTTAGAGCCATTTTTGAATAAACTAGGAATTAAAAAATAACTCGCTCATCAGTAAACTACCCTTGATTTGAGAACTTGGGTCTAATTCAAAATAAAGTCCCGAGGCATTGTCCTATGACATCTAGATATTAGGTTTGAACAAAATTGATTAAATTGTTTCATATTTGTGGCCAGGGAGGAAGACAGACAAACAAAATAGTAAAATCCAATTCTTTGGATTTGAATGCACATGAAACGTAAAGACTCGTCATAATCTCGAGGTAAAAAATGTTTACGATTACAATCATTTATCTTGATATGAGAAAGTAAAAACATATTAATAAATGTACATGTATTCATAGAGATAGTTGTAACTTATTATTGGTTTATTAAGAGTAGGATAAGTGATAGCTCAGCCCTCAATTATTTAACACCATGTTGATAAAAGTCAAAATTAAAGGAAAGGATGTGAGTAGGGCAGTTTTAAGTTAAAGTGTACCAACATTAGAATGTAAAAAAGATGAGGAAAACAAAATGATAAATCTTATGTAAAATCCCACTCCTCAATGCACCCATTTAAAATAACCTTTATCATCCGGTCACCACCAATTAAATCTTTGATGACACTAACCCTTTGGATGACTTGATCACCGCTAGCTCAATAAAAACTATTAATAAACTAATCCGTATCGTCTAGTCTTGTTTATCTGTGTAGAGGAAGTAAAGGATTAAATCTTGTTTCTCCACTCTCACTCAAAGCAAATGTGGGTACATTTCCTTTAAATTATACGTTCCTTGTCCCTATTAGATGAGCCTATAGAGAAGTTTTTGTTCCCCCAAGGATGACGGTTGATCCGATACAATGTGATGGCTTCTATCTTGAAAAGTTGTTAACTTACATAAGGTGTTCCACTAAATCGTGGGGGAGTTCTTTAATTTCTTAACACTAAACAATTAACATCACAAAATACGTATGGTCTAAAAGAGTATTATATTAAAACTTATTGGAAGGAATGTCCAGTGTAAATAATTGTTCAAATATCATTACTCTTTGTACTGGTATTATTACTTTTAATGTTGCTAAATCAATTCAGAATAATCATTTTTACATTAAAAACAAGCCAGTTGGATGCAAAACATAGCATCTATATGAACGCCAGTGATAAAATAATGATTATAGAAATATACTCAACTCAAGCGTTCAAATGATTTTGTCCTTTGCCCTGGTTTATTGTTCCAACTTTTGAAAGATCAAACTTGGGTTTCAAAAAGCCTTTTATATGATGTATGATCAAACTTTTGTTTTTATTTAATATGTTATTGGATCTATCTTACCGTGTATTTTTATACATTAGTAATTTTATATAATTAATATTAATTTATCACCCATTTTACTCTCCAATATGAGTGCTGCGTGGCAAAGGCTTGATTTATGTGTATTTTCAGAATGTACCTTTCAAAATCAAATTGTGATATGAATTTGATTCCAAAATTAATAATTTTACAGTTATTATTGGTAATTTAGACTACATTTCTAAATATTAACTAACCATCTTTGCAAGGTTAGGTTACTGCATCTACAAAAAATGTAATCAGTATTTAATCATATAACAATAAAAAAAATACTTAGTGTCTTAAGACGAAACTTGACTAATTTTCATGATTATAATTAATAAAAAATTCTTCATGTATAGACAAACGTATTTTTAAGCAGCATTAAACCATGTATGTAATTTAATATATAGTAGACTCTTAACTATCCGGGCTAATGAAAGAGAGGCGTTGCATGTTTATTCACAAAACACGAATAATCCGATTTTAAAAGCCAGTTTAATTTCCCATCACACCCCAAATTGACAACAAAAACAAAAATCCTTAACCAAAAAAGGTTAATTTGGAAAAACCATTTATGTTTGCCAGACTATAATACAAACAACGATTTTCTAGGAAGTCTGGCTCCCAAAAAGCCCAAAAAAATAAAAATGGAAGAAGATTTACGGATGTGATGCACGGATAAGTCGCAAACCGGATATCACACGTGAATGATTGGGAGTTTACTGTACAAACAACTTTTTTTTCCTGCGCATATAATAAAACATGCGTTTCCTCGCGTTTCGAAATATAATATTGAACGTTTCAAATGTCTTGTTGGTCACTGTGATGCACCCAGTCCTCCACTTTGTCTTATCACAGGTCACCCGCACTCTTTGTAGAATAAGAGAACCATACCTTCACTAACCATGTAGATTGTTGGTATTTGTAATGTTGACGTCCTTAGGGTCTTGCCATGGCTGTTCGGTGGATATCGCCACTAACCCTTAACTTTCCTTTGCATTGCCATTTATTTTAAAGGAGTTGTTACAAGAGAGAGGGTGAAAACATCCAACAATAGTTTTTAGACGATCGGTTATGTTGGTAAAAGAATGGTTCATTTTGCAATGGAAACATTCCTTTGTGAACACATTTAATGACCGTGCATAACTATATTTCTTCAAGTAAAATAAAATACAAGAAAAAGGCTAAGGATACAATTTGAAAATGTCATTCGGGTTTATTTAAACTTTATATTAGCAATTAATGGGCAAAATATTGATCGAAAATTATTTAGATGCAGACTATCTATGGGTATTGTTTCGACATGGTAACTTTGGCTTTTTCTTATAGTTGAATATACTAAAAAAGAGTTGCATATTCATCAACATTCCAAATAAGTCTTGGCACTTTGATAAATTATGTAAATTGACTTACACTGTCAAAGTGATAAACCTATATTTTGGGGATGAATGATTACAGAACTGTGAGTTTAGTAATTTATCAAGTGAGACAAAGTTAGATTTATTAGGTGCTGTATAAAGGGGGGAGGAGGGTACGGGCGTTTCGTGGGCTCAAATCTCTCCCATTAATATTAATTAATTATTGTATTCCGTTTCAATGTCTTATTTAATAGCTTATTGGAGCTATATTAAGCTAGTTATGGATAAAATCCCAAGTATATTTTCAAAAAGACTGTAAATAGTTCCAAGAGAGATTTTGTGTTTAAAATTAGGTATTGCCTTCGTTTGTTGGGGAACTCCCAGTAGCCACTAAAACCTGCCTGTGCTCATTGAATGCAAATATAACACCTTACCTTAATACACCTTAGAATACTGACATTGTCATGTAGACCTCGCAACTTATATTTTTTATTTTACCTAGAATGTATGTCTTAACAACTTTTCTTGAGATGTTTCACGACCTTTTTTTTTACTAACGTGACTCCTTTATTTATTTATTTTAACACGCACTTTATTGTTGGTCTCTTTGTTTTTCTCTTGTGTGTGCACAGTTTCCCCGGCTTCTGCCGTCTCCGCATGCACACCAAAGGTGGGTCCCCGGTGGCTTTCGTCGAGTACCAAGACGTGCGTTTCGCCGCTCAGGCCATGAACACCCTCCAAGGATCCTTCCTGCTCTCCTCTGACCGAGGAGCCATTCGTATTGAGTACGCCAAAAGCAAAATGGCAGAGGTTGGTTTGTCTCTGGTGTGTGTTTGTTTATTATTTACTGTAGACAAGCGGGAGACAAAAATAGGGGAATACCTCATTTTGAAGATTGATCTTAAATGTTTATATTAGTAAATTAAACGTGATCACCTTTATTTGTAGCAGTGAATAACGAAACAGTACAAACCATTCGTAAAACGACAGTTTCACAGGAACTTGCCGTTAATAAGACCACACGATGAATGCAACTAGGCCTAATATTTGATTAGAATTGATTATGTATAGTGAAAGCAATCATGAAGATCTCCTTAAAAACAAGAAGGCTCAATAAGGTTCAATCATATATTTGCTAAACTGCTGGAATTCAAACCTTTTGGAGCCTTATATTGTTCTTTTTCTGTTACTAAGCTCCACCATAAATACTATAGTTGATAGTTGGCATTATTGATTGGTGCTATCAACTATCGAATAATAATAATAATAATAAGTTAGTGACTATATTGTGTACAACATTTGGACTGGACCTATTCGATAAGTAGTTTATATTAATTCAATTGACAATTTTTTAAATCCATTTATGTTGGTGTTGGATAAATAGTTAGCCTTACTGTTTCTAATACGTTCCTTGTTATCTACAGTGTTTGGCCTAAGGATAGCCCCAGCTACTATTAACAGCTTTACTTTTCACCCCTGTTACAATTGAAGCACCCGGCTACTTTTGGAGTTCCTACTATCAAAGAAAATTGATTTTACGAAGTTTACGCTGGAAAAAACTATTTTATACTGATGAGTAGGGATCACGCTTCTAGTTTAGTGACATGAAGTAAAGTGTGGGAATTACTAGGAAAGTTCAGCCCAGAGTTGAATAACAGGAAAGGGTACTAGGAGAATTTTGTGGTGTGAGTATCATTAAACATTATCGGAAGACATATGTCTCGTCTACAACTCGGTCATTATTAGGACCCCGGGTACTATTAACAACTTTACTTCTTACACCAGCTACAATTAGAGCTCTCGTCTACTATTAGGTCTAGTACAAATTATACCAAACATTGACATCATAAAGGCAATTATTTTTTAACACTGCCGCTTGCTTCCATGCTGACCAATAGTAGACCTAATTGATTTTAATATGTTCCTATATAAATATCCATACAAAATATTATTTTCCATAAAGTATATTGTTGGACAGCACTGGCGCTTCTCTCCGTGCTTATCTAAAGTCATTCTTACATAAGCAAAGGTTTGCCTGTAGATATCTATAAACATTACAATTGTAATACAGTCTATCATTAGTCAGCACTACCTCTGGTATCTGTGCTGACCACTAATCAACCTTAAAATTTCACACTATTTATATCTTTTAACTAAGATAAAACATTCACTACAATAGACCTACAGTTCATTGCAAATAATATTAACATACTATACTGTGATTTAAGCTGCTTTAGGATCCGCGTGGTGAGTAGGCTTGGGAGCATAGTTGCCACACAGCGGGAGTTTGCGCGTTACTTCTATGCCAGCATACTCAGTAACTGTCAAGAAATCTGGCAACGTGCATCGGTTACTATGACAACTACTCTTCACAGATTGGTCAAGCATGACGTGACGAGCCTCCACTCCCCACTCCCCTGACATCAATCCTAAAGCAGTTTAAAATGTAGTATACTTTCATCTTCTTTGTTTCATACATTCATTCCTGCTTCGTTTATAATGTGTTGATGATACGCATTCAGACATTTCACATACTAGTATATATTTCTGTTACGCTCATTATTGATGGCAAAAGGTATTGTAAGCTTAGTAGGCCTTGTGATTTCGAATAGTTGGTTTTATTAAGACCAAAGGCTATGAAATACACAAGGTCGATCAGCAAATACGAACGAATCATTTATACTATTCGAATACCAACAATATAGAGGTGACTGCTATTGGCAACTAACAAATGATCATTCTAAATTTTGAAAAATTTAGTTTTCTTAGTTCGATAGCTTAAATCATTTGATAATGCCAAACATCAAATTTAATGAATGAATTATTTTAAAATGTTAACATTTTAAAACAAAACTATTCATTAATCATGTTTTTTGTTTTTTTTTAATAAATACAAATTTTTGTTCGTGATGTTCATTTTCTTACTACGAGTATTATTGTATCTCGGACTCAAACCAATATTATCCCCCGAACAGAAATTACACTATCATGAGCGCCACATTGTTTAATTAGACCTTTCACATACACTTTTTTGAGAAACTTTGTAATGTTTGACATTGCTTAAGAGTTATTTCACTGTCTAAAAATTAGGAATATTGGTTAAAGAAAACATCAGAACTTAGCGCCGTGATTCATTGTATTTGTGGCTCCAGACCTTTGGGAATCTGTCATGGTTTTGGACGAGTATAGATCATTTGGTAGATTAGTGGTGTGGTAATTCTATTTTATGGAGGTATGAATTTGTATTATAGTAAGTTTTTAAAATATATATCAAATTTTGATTGCATTTTAATATACCTTCTAGATTTCTAACAATTTCTCGTTAGACAACGAGACAATGAGAAAATTCCGCTATGTTTCGGGTTAAACTCGATAGTCAAACACATTCATTCAACAGTGTTTTCTCTTGTTTGTCAAAGTTTGAACAAAGTCTGAACTTCAGTATCCTTTCATTCTAAGCATCTGAACTCACTGAACTAAGTAACAGGCAAGTTTGACTGACTAAGCACATCAGTGTTTAATTGGCGTGCCCCAATCATGTTTTGAATTTAGAGTAGAGTTTACATTCCAGCCGAATGCAACAGTGTTTTAGTGTAATACCATTTAACTCTAAAGTGTTATTTTTCTACTTCTTTAAGAAATCTATGATGAATTTTAATTTTTTTATTCTGATAATATATATCCCTTTATTTTAATTCTTTAGTGAGCCCGTGTTTTTTTTAGCAACGCATCTTAATACCCTTTCGGGATATGCGCTCATGCATTAATTACACTAATAGTTTTAGGGATAAGAATGATTGTATTTACAGGAAATGTACCTAAATTTGCTTGGAGGGAGAGTGGAAAACCAATTTGGAATAACCACCTCCAGTATATCCGATCTAGATTCGAACCTCAATCTCCCGGTCATCGGTAGTCTAGTTTATTGCAATAGTAGCGACTAGACTTAAACACACAATTAATATAAAAAATTACTGTCAGTATTGTCAAAAATTTGTCACCATTCACTTGGGAAAAACGACATGTCTAACTATTAAGGCTGGTACACACAGAATGTGAAGATAAGATAGGCAAAGCTAAGATTTGCTCTATTAGCTGTTTGGAAAAATAGCAGACCATATATTTAAATATGTTGGTTCACACAGAAAGCTAAGCTATGCCTTGCTACGCCGCGCTATGTTTTTCCGATTGCTGGCCGGGCAGTTAATTTTTCCATCTCCCATCTTGAGCCATCTTACGTTGCGCATGCGCATAGCGCATCTTGAGATCCGTGTTGAATAGACGCATTGCTGGTTAGGAGAAAATAACCAAAGAGGTCTTGAAGTTTTGTTTTCAGTATGTTTCACGTGTATTTCAGCAATATTCTATTTAGGTTTTATATTTAATAAAGTGTTTTATATTAAAATGAAGCATTAATTTAACAAGTCAAACCTCCACCTCCTAAATTTTCTTCATCTTCTAAAACGGCTGCTAACAGCCGCATCTTCTCTTCCTCTGTACTATCATTTGAGCTAAAACAAGATATTTTGGAGAACGCCATAACTAAACTTGACTGGAGCAGACCAGAAAGAAACAACACTGAATTCAGGAGGGGGAAAGGGGATAATTACCTAACTTAGCTTAGCAATGAGTGTGAAAACAAAGTAACAAAGTCTTAGCACAGCACAACAGAGCTTAGCTTAGCATTCTGTGTGTATCGGCCTTTACTGGACAAGCCTAATCTTGCTCAAGCTTCATTGTTTACTTTTTCCTTAAATCTTCTTTTCATTTCATATGAATTATATACTCTCTTTAGTAAAATGGTTTTTTCATTCAGAATAGTAAATAATCAGTACAAGATAAGAAAAGTTAGAACAAAAGAATTCAAACAGGTTTAACATTTCAGAAATATATAAGTCTTGAAGTTATTTGAGTTATTAACAAGCAATTTGATTCTTAAACTTATATTATTCTTACGTCTATAGCTAGCATTTTTTTTAATTCACACATTTTAAAATTATCATTGTTTCTGTAGATAAGATTCGCCAATCTAATTTTTTTTTAAATCACGACACCTTTTGTAATGATTCTTACAGTGTGGCATGTTTTCAAGTTCTTCAAACACAGCATATTTAAGGGCCGTAATTGAGCTTGACTGACCTAAAAGCTCATTAAAAAAATTATTAGTACTACGAGAATGTCAATTTCTTTCATATCGTTGAATGGGTGGGTAGAGAAAGTCTAAGGGCAGACATAGCTTGGTATTTTAACCGTTAGATACTGTTGTATACTGTGTCTTCTCTTGCCTAATTTTGTTGAGCTGGCCGTTTCTTCTTTTGTCGGTGCTACCTTAACATTTCTAGTGAAATTAGGTTGTCACATTGGAGATCAGTGTGATATCTCTCATTCTGTTCAGAGGCGCATTAGGGAGGTTGGACCCAGATGGACATTCACTTTTTTCCCTTCGCAGATATCAAAGAAGTTTAGTAAACTTTTTTTTAATTAAAAATATATCTATGACCTCAGCCCATAATTGAACTATTCCAACAAGGTGACCACTATTTGTTGATGAAGATAGCGCCAACCTCTGTGTATGGAGGATGTCATGTGGCCAGCACATTGAACCCTCCAGCCGTTAATTTCAGTTTTATTGACAGGAACTGCTAAATTTTAATTCAAGTTGCTCATTTGTCCTTACGAGGCTGAGTTTACCTCGTTCCGGGCCCACCGATTTACAAAAAATTTGAAAGTGCTGGTTATCTAACCCAGAACCTTTAGATTTGTAGGCGGTAACTCTGACCACTACATCACGTGGTGGTCGATGTAAAGTAAAACTATGGTATAGAGCATTGAATATTTTTCAAATGTATAGGATATATTTTAAGACCAAACTTACGATCTTATATTCAAAAGATGTACACACTCGAAACTCTTCCAAATAATTGAGAACGTGCGTGGAAAGATTGCGGACAATATTTGGGCTGTGCAATATGGTTTAATGCCAGGCAGAGAGAGGTTCCATGGACCAGATATTTATATTGCAACAAGTGATTGATAAATGTTTGGCAGTAATTGTACATTCGTTAATATGAACTATAAGCACAGTTTCTTACCTACTGCGATTAATAATGTATATAGAAAAATATAGATTAAAAAGGATATATTAAATTGTATACCCCTTTTTCTTCCCCCTTCCCGAGTAAATAAATGGGGGCCCTACTCTTTGTTTTAAAATAAATATGGGCTTATTATTTTGAACGAGTAAAGTGCAAACCAAAGCTATACTTTGGAAACGTGCAAGGACACTTTGTATTCGTCAAGAAATTCTCTGCCCCAGCGTATTAATCTCACAGTTCATCAGATTTGTTAACAGAACATTGAACATTATTTATATAAGAGTATAATCGCATACGTCAATTTATTACTCGAGCTCGTATCCCTCGTCAGAGTCATTACACTTGCTATTAGGGATAATGAACTACGATTAGGTATTAGGTAGTAGGTATATACCTTTTCGGTGGTCCCGGTCTAACCCCCCTTAACCGAGTGTTCATCTACACGCCATCCCTGAAACGGTGGTGATTTAGGCAGGGGAGTTTCAGTCACTGATATCCCGAGCAACCCCATTAGAACTGTAAAATGCCCATTTGAATAATTATTTTGCACATTCTTGGTTCATTATGTCCAGAAGAGAGAGTCTAAATGACTCGGTTAGTGACGCAGAGTAGAGATCTATACATCATGTAAAGGTAATAGTGATAGATGATGTGGAGGCGGGAAAATAGGTAGTGAGGGTGGCATAACTAGATGGTATAGCCGTAAGGATAAACAGGACATCCGTTTGAAATTGTCTACCTTGAGTGCGAGCGTAAACAGACTGGCTAGTTGCAATAGGTTGTACGAGATTCAACATTACACCCCGGATGCAAACCATTGCCCTACTCAGGTGTGAGTAACAGCTAAATTTGGAGTTCAGCGTCACCTTCAGACACCTTAACAAGGTAAGCCATTGGACCACGTCACCCACCACGTGAAGTTTTTGTAGAGGACCTGGTCTAATGTGGTTACATGACATGTCATTTGTTTTCTAAGGATTAAAATAAATTGATTGGAAGATGTGATCGGCCAACAACCCCATTAGCGCAGAGCTTAACTTTGCCTATATCATGTCCTGAATGACCTGCACAGACAAGGAAAAGAGGATGGAGGAGAGAATGTACCTTGGAGGACCTTGGTTTAAATAAGACATACAGATAAAAGGACATGGTTCACATTGAAAATAAAAAAGTAGTTTCCGAGTAATGATTAAAAGGGGTGGAGAAAGGGGCCCACATCTCGGAAAACCAGAGAGGAACTCCCAGTGGCTGACACTGTTGAACGAAACATTCATGTCCAACACGGCGAACCATTAATGGGTCACATGGGGTGGGTGGGATGGGGTCTACAGGCCCTCCAGAAGACTGAATGGTGATCTACTGGAAGGGGCCAGGCCTTCAGATGGAACAGCTGGTAGTTTCCCTGTTTTGTGGACGGAGACTAAAGTTCGTTCACGGTAGGAGTTTACCTGGGAAAGGACTGTTTTCCCTACCAGAAATCTATTACCGTATATAGTAGGATATTGGTAAGAAAAAAGACCTTTCAGAGGTAAACTCCTCCCGTGAATGAAGTATACAGTGGTCTTCCACTGGGAAGGAAAGTATAATAGAGGTATTATCTCATTTATAGTGTGGAGAACTTAAGACTTTGCAAGGAAGAAGGAACATTGGGACGGAGGAGATCCAATCTATGCTAATAGTGGGGTAGGCACGAAGCCTCGGGATCAGCATCAAGCCACAGCAGTCTTAACATGTTTTTAAGTTGTAGAACTAAGTTGTAAGTCAAAATACAAAAATAGGATATCAGAGTAAGAGTGAGAAAGGAATATGTGACTCTATTATGATATGCTGAGGCAGACCCAGCAGTCAAAGGTAAAAAACTGCAATAATATTATCCAGGATACATGCTGAAATATAGTGAGGATATGGTTTATTGTACATTTCCATTAGCTTTAGGACTTCACAGGAAATTTTTAAGATTTAATATATTTTTTATTTTAAGTTTATTCGTTTTAAAATCATTTAAAATAAAAACTGGTAGAGATACGCTCACATGATTTTTAAAAAATGCTAATAACTGGCTCGAGGGGAGGTGAGTTGAAAGTTGGTCAAGGTATATCAATGGAATTTCTCTTTTGTTAGGGTTTCTTAAACCCTCTTTAGTTTTTGCTATAGAGCCTACCCTAAAATGTAATATTAATAACATATACAAATAATAGTCTTAGTTTATAATACATACACTAGTCATTAAAATGATATTAAGGCAAACTTGCAATTATTATTGTATGTTTTATGTCTTGATATCTTTTTAATAAGTATTTTGTAGACTTGTAAAATAACCAAGCGTATATTTAATGTATAATCACTGCACACCTAACTGTACCGCTAGTACTAAATGTCGATTTAAGTCTCGGTGGCTTGTCCGTATGAAGAGTACTTAGTCTTAGGACTCAATTTCGTAAGCAATTAAAAATGCACCAACAGACGGTGTGGATGATATGAAAAACCAATGATGTCCCCAATATTTGTTGGGTGAGGGTGGGAATACTATAGAGGCTTTAGACAAAATGAAATTTCTGGGCGATGTTAGGGGACATAGAACCCCTTCACCCTTCACCCCCCTCTAACTTCTGAAAGTCAGGACAATGTATACATATTAAATGCCCCCTAAAAGCTATTTGAGCGTGTTTTCTATGGTAGCTCAGAGCATCGATTTAAATTATGTAAGTGACCTTAAAATGTATCAAAACTATTATTTCTGTACATGTTTAAAATTGAGAATTTTTGTGAAACTTTAAGTGTGACTTGTCTTATTAAGTAGTATTTATACTTTAAACATCTTCAATGTTACTTCAAATTTGATTTAAATTCTGAATGAAATTTGCGGCCCTTAGGTTCGGCAAATGCATCACTTGCCTTTCTCTCGATGCGCTACTGGAAGAAACTATGTGTAATTCGCTACCTTTTAATAAGTTCAATTATGTTGACGTTCCACAAACACGCAGCAATTGTTTACCCAACACCCGGGATGGTAACATATAAATATTGGAAGTTCTCGTGCTTATAATGCTTGATAAATAATTAATTGGCAAAGTTGCTGTTTTTTTCCCCAAAATAATTTACTTTGCGATGACATCCTCAGCTCCGATCATGTAGATTGAGTTTGGCACTGTGCTACGTGAGCGATCAAAAGTGAAGCGAAGCAAGCAAATTGTCCCGCGTCGGTGAAAATATGAAACAAGTGACCAGTTCAAATCATTAGCCCTGGTTTTGTTGTCAAGGTAACATGAATTCAGTTAATTGTTTATTTACAAAAAGCCAAACGGAAATATCTTAAAGAAATAACATAAATTTGGAAAGGGAATCTTTCGATGAATTTCACAATTTATAAAAAGAAAGAACACATTGAATATAAAAGAATTTAAGGAGGATAATAATAACTTCCGCTCTTCCATACGCCTACATTGTGTAGGTGTATAAAGCTGATTAGGTTTTAAACTAACATTTTCCAATATAGAAATATTGTATCATAGTTGTGAAAAAAACAAAAACATTAGTTGTATAAATAATTTCAGGGAGCTTGTACCATTTTCTTTCCATAAGAAATAGGTTATTAGAGATCTATTTTTAATATTCCAAAGCAAAGTTATATTTATTACGTCACTGATTCAGTAAATTCTGACATTTTAATCACAAAACTTGATGTAATTTGAACCAACCAAATTACCCACTATAAACATTGCCTGTGAATGCATAGTCCAACAGAAGTTGCGAAGGTAAACACTACCTTTGTTTGATTGGTCAGAGAAACAGTTGTCTCACCGCACACGAAAATATCAAAATATTCTATTGAGTCAACCGCTTGGAGTTCGGCCGCGTCGCACGCCCCATCGCTTCGTTTTACGTTGGACACTTTTATGCCAACGGTCCAGTAAATATTATCGCTTCGCTAGCTCCACTCATGTTCGATCGCTCGTGGTTGAGAGCGCCTTAAGATTATAATTACGGTCAGGTAAAATGAGAGTATTTTTTCCACACTGAGATTTCCATATTATTATCTTTTAACAAATGTTATTTCTTAAACGGCCACTCTCAGGTGCTAGTTTCAATCTGAGTTATATTAGTAAATCAATTGTCATGTATATGCTTTTTCAGTCCTTTTCTGGGGGGCTTTATTGTACATGTTCAAGTTAGTTCGGGTGAACTTAACCTAATTATCCTAATCCCTACTAACCCTAAGATTAATCCATTAAATATCCTTTGTTCTAAAATACGTGTAGGTTTTTTTTTCTCCAGTACGTCTTACTATCTATACTTCCAAACTATCCACATTTAAATTCTCAAGTGTGGTTAGGATAATGAAGTTAGAACTTAGAAGAAATACACACGTATTTGTATCAAGAAATAGTGGGGAATCATTTGAAAAAGAAATAAATCTACAGCACGCAGAGGTCTGAAATTTAAATATTAGTAGCGCATGTGTACGAACATGTGCACCTCAAACCCAGAATTTAAAATTTATATTAGAATTATTTTAATTAATTTAAAACAGAAAAAAATTAAGGAATAATAACGCGGCGAAAAAGCTTTAATACTTAATTTAATATAATATGAAATGTAGCTTGGTGGCCATGAAAGTTTGGTTGCCATGGAGAGTAAACAAGAAGTGTTTGGTATCTATAACAAACTCTTCTTCTCAAGTCGCCATGATACATTCATTTGTCAAATGTAGTGATCTAACTCTTATATAAAAGGCAAAATCCACCCATTCACTCACTCAATCACCCTTCATAGTATCTCCCCAACCCTAAAGTCTGGAAACTTGAAGTGAAAGTTCCTTTTAGGCCCTAGACAAAATATAAGGAGTTTTATGAAATTGGACCCCTAATGATTGAAAAAGGGGGTGGGGGGTTGAAAGTTTTCAAAATTAACTAATGTATCTTTTGAACCATTGTACTTAGAGACTTGAAATTTAGAATTAAGATTCTTTTCTAGATTTGGGTTCAACTTTTTTTTTTAGGGTTTTACTAATTTAATTCTCTAAGAAGGTGGAGAGAGGGAGTTGAAAATTTTCCAAGTTCACTTATATATATTTTGAACCAGTGTATATAAAGCTTTGGAATATAAAATTAAGGCTCTGTTCTAGAGTTGGGCTTTACGTTTTAGAGGGTTTTTCTATTTTAATTTCCTAAGAGGATAGAGAGGGGCATAAAATTGTGCGGCTCACTGATCACTGTATTTTCTCAACCCCAGGACATGTAAACTTGAAATTTTGCTTGGCAAGAAGGTAGCAAGATTGCCCCGTACAACCAGAAAAATCTAGAATTGGAAAATTTGTAAATGGGGCTTAAAGAAATGGGAGTCTACAACTTGAAACAAACTTTTTGTATGAGGTAGAAAATTGAAATTTGGGAGAGGGGTGGAAAGACAATTCCAGATAACCCAATAAATCTGAAAATTTGAAATTTCTAAAAATTAATTGGGGAAAAGCAGTTGAAGTGGTTCGAAGTTTCAAAAACTAATAGTAAACAACTACTTCTCACTTTGGTAGAAAACTGAAATTTGGCATGCAGGTAAAAAAAACTACAAATAAATATTAATGGCTGAAAATCCTAAATTTTTAATTTGGACTTTGGGTAACAATGGGGGTGGAGGAAATAAAAGGCCATTACACGAAAAAACCTTTTATGTGTGGTAAAAATTTTAATTTGGCAGGCAGGTAAAAGGACAATCTCCAGGTAACCTAATTCATTGTAAATTTCGAAATTTCTAATTATAACTTGTTTAAAGGGAGAATGGGGGAGGGGGAATTTACTATTTCCAAGACAAATAGAAACAACTACTTTTCTAATAGATATAAAAGCCCTAAAATTAGAAATGAAGAAAATAGTGGTGAGGGGGTAAGAGGGTTGGTTTAAAAAAATTAACCTTTTATGTGAGGCAGGTTAAATTTGCCAGGAATGTAGAAGAATAACTCCAATCGTATAATAGATTTTAAATAGTTACTATTTAGAAGGAGGGCTGGTGAAATGAGGGTTTCCAAAATTTCCAAAACTAACATAAGAAATTATTTTTCACTGTAGTTGAAGATTGAAATTTGTCAAGCGGGTATAAGAATCACCCAATCAACCAATGAAGTTTGATCTTTCAATTTTTAAATGAAGAAGTAGTAAATGGGAAAGGTGGATTGATCAATAATCCTAGAACTAATATAAAAAACAATATTTGGTGTGATATATAATAAAAGTTCGACATGTAAGACAATATACATTCGGGGAGAGCCAAATAACATCTGAACACATAGAATTTCCTAATTTAAACCGGAAAATGGAAGCGCTCTAAATTGGTACAGCTATAATTGAACATTACTTTTCTGTGACTCAAATAGCCGAAGCTATCATTTATGCATTTTAGTGAGGATAACATCATTTAGATATCATATTCTGAAAATTGAAAAATGACACCTGGACACGGGAATCGAACCCGTGCCCGTAAGCCGAAGGTCCCGGGTTCGATTCCTGTGTCCAGGTGTCATTTTTCAATTTTCAGAATATGATTGCTTTTCTGTGTCGTTTTTACCCCTTTTTTTATACCCTTTTGATTTGTATTATACCTACTTTCTGCCCACTTTAACATTTTTTCCCCTTTTGCCTTATTAATTACTCCCTTTTTAAAAAATAGATTTGATTTAATGTTTACCCTTTTTTACCTTTTTAACCCTTTTACCCTAAAATATTTCTCATGGTAAAAATTTAGTATTTCATAGAAAAAGGTGCATTTTTAAATTGATAAAAAATACAAAGAGTAAAAAGTGTAAAAGGAATAAAATGGGTAAATAATTCAAAAAGAGAAAAAAGATTAAAAAGGATAAACAGGGCAAAAGGCATAAAAAGTGAAAAATGGTTAAATGACTAAAAAGGGCTAATAGTTTTTTAAAAATTATAAAAGGGGTAAACAGGCTAAAAGGGGAAACTTAAAAGTGGTAGAAAAATGCTGAAAAAGTAATTAATTATATTTACTTTTCATCCTTTTCCTATTTTTGCACTTTTTACCCTTTTTGCTTTTTAATCCTTTTTCCACCTTTTACCCATCCTTTTTTTAAATTATTCTATTAGTTTTACTCTTTACCCTTTTGGTCCTTTTTACAATTTTTACCTTTCTCTTTTGTCCTATACAAAGTCGAGTGCTAATGTATAGATGTTACTGGACAAATTCCAATGCCAATAATTAAATTTTAATTGGATAAAACCATTTACCAATTGTTGCTAAAATTATTTTGTATATTTTTAAGTCTCTGCTAATAAATACTAATTTCTGTTTGTTTTAGGGACCCAAGGGAGAAGAAAATGGACAATCTTAATTACCCTTACTTACAAATTAGCACCTGACATAGGCCTCATCTTCTAGTCAGGATGGCCATGTCGTAAAGGGGACTAGCCTGAGTTACGTGAGTTTCTGGAAAACTGAGGAGACTCGGCACAAATTTAGAAAAAACTTATGGAAAAAAATTACAAAAAATACACAATAAAAAGCTAATGTGCTAGGTAACATTATTAATCTATATGATTTTGTTATAATTTTTGATCAATGGATTTGTTTTTAAAATAGGGGTTGTTAGTAACTTGTTTTTATTAAATATATGAATTTTTAACTGGCTATAGCTATGAAGGAAGGTCAACATTATATCAAAACTGTTTATGGTCATGGCCCCTGATGTACTACATATAGTTTTATATAAATCAATTGATCTACCTATATAATATATTTTGTACAGTAGCTTGGAAGTTACTTAAGAAAACTCTAAAATGGACGAAAATTGAAAACAATCATCTGTCCATACCTTTAACGAATTATTAAATCTGGTTCATGCTCTAAATATTAAACTCTAAAGTGCATGTTTAGAAACCTAAAATCAATGTTATCTTGCGTTCCTTACTAGATATTCATGTTTTGACATATTGTATGAAATGTATTCAATGTTAGATATCATATTTAAAATTATTAAATAACTCCACACAAAAAGAAATCATTTCATCAAATCAGAAAGTAGTTTCAGTTAATTTGAATATATAGTATTTGTTTGGTATTCTATCTTTCATTCTTCTAATATTGTCTATTTACATGTTTAATTTACTGCCTCTGTGGTATAATGGTCAGAGTTCCTGGCTACAGGTTCAATCCCTGGTGCTTTCAAAAATTATTTGTGAAGCAGTAGGTTTGGACCGGGGTCAAATTCAGCCTCATAAGAACAACTTAGAATCTACTTGAATACAGAAGTAGCAGCTATGGCTCAGAAAACTGATATTAACAACTGAAGGGTCACTGTTCTGACCACATGATATCCTTTATCTGCAAATGTTGGCACTTTTATCGCTAATGGTAGCGGCCAGTTAGTCAGTATAGCTTGCTTGCTTGCAAGCTCATTCTTTGGTGGTTTTTTTTACAATTTTAATTATATTTAATAATCATATTAAAATGATTCAACACTCTTATAACTTTGTATCTAATACTTATGATATTACATTTTGACTATAAACTAGACGATTTGATAAACCAACTTAATGTGACGCATGAGCATATTTATTGCTAAAATTTTTTAGCATGAACCAAATTTTAAGAACGTTTTATGGCATAGCTTTAATTGCTATATAACATTCATTTTAGGGGCCGTGGCATGTAATTTATGATCCATGTATCTATATATGTCAAGGCTTGAAACCAAAGGTGCCCTAAATGTTATGTTTTAGATTACTTTTTTAAACAACTTTAGTGAACATATTTGTAATGTATTAACATTGATGCCTGTTTAAGAGTAATTTTAAATCTTTGGATATTAAAATCAAAAACTGAACATGAAAAATTGTTACAATTAGCACAGTAGATCATTCTAGTAATTTGTCTGAAGTTTTATTTCTTCTCTAGACTATAATCAGCATAAACAAATATTAATTATTATTTTTAAATCTACCAATCAACAATAAAACTATAATTTTACTTTAAAAGATTTGTTTAAATAACATAGAATATGTAAAGGAAGGACAGTAACTTTTGTTTCAATATTGAAACATAAAATAATTATTATTCATAGCAATAAACAAAACAAATTATGCTATATATAATAAAAGTTTGATAGGATGAGATGGAAGTTTATTAGTTTCCAACAAATCAACATTTGAATAAGCCTAGCTATGAGATTTAATTTGATTAATATTCGGGTTACATTGTAAGAAGTGCTAACTACATTAGTGTTGCAAAATACTTACTAGTTTGAATCACTCTTGTCATGGAGATGCAGACTTTAGGGTCACTTATTTTTTTAATATCCCATTTTTTTACGATATTAAACCAAAGTAAATTTAAAATTAATCAATTACTAAAACATGTAGCTCCAAAATATTCTGTATAAAAACTATCTCGCAACCAGATGAATACCAAATTGATAGTTAAAAGTGCTTCAGTCTTTAATTTACTAAAAAATTTAATCAATTCACATATTAATGGTTTTATTAAAAGAAAATGCCTGTATGGTCAGATTATAAAAAAACAACTATATTAAGAATTGAAATGACTGTGGTTCATAAATTCAAATTGATTGATTTCTTAGGAGCTAAGTATATTATCAAAATACTACATTAAATAGAAAAAAAGGGTTGAAAACATGATCACTATACATTAAAACTTATTGACAAAATTATATTAAATGAAAGTAAGCAATGACAAAAATATTTGTATATTAAAACTACTAAGAGATATGAATTGTACATCTGTGAATTCATTAAGTAAAGTAATTTCAAAACACTACTCTGATGAGTTGGGACTACAATATTTTTTAAGAAACAACTTTGTTTTACAAGAATAATTTGAAAGCTAGAGCAATACATATACATAGTACTGGCATAGCAAATGTACCATATCAAAGACGCAGTGTTTTTCCATCTCTTTCAATCATAACAAGTAATTATAAATGAGCTGATTGAACAATTTGTAATTTAAGCTAATCTTATTCATAAAATAAAATAAAATTATCTTATGAGAGTTAGTTTAGGCAATATGCCAATTTTTTGGAGTAAAGTGTGATGAATAATTTATATGTGGTAAACATAATCATTTGTACATAAATATATATAATTATATAATATGACTACTTTGAAAATTAATGTACCAAATATTGTAATCACTGTGACCACCTCTTCTAGAAATGTAGTACTCGTTTGTGTAAAATGTTTAGATACATATCTGGATGAAGATCTTGATAGAACCAGAAAGGAAAATTTGAGACTAGTATCACAGAAAAATAAATAATTTCTATAGCGAAAAACAAATTGTTTGGAAAAAGTTTTGTAATTGAAAGAAAGAACTTCTGTCAAGGTGGTCCAACATGCAGTAGAACATGACTTAACAACTGTCATATTTGAAAACATCCAGAGTTAGAAAATCATCTTAATGTAAACTGATGTGTAAATATATATAACAATGTGTAAAGAACCAAAGTAGAGACTGATCCTTTCAGGGGCCGTCGGACAATCCAAAAGAACGGTGGGAAAGGAGGGTTAGCGTTAAACAAGGTACCAATTAAAAGTGTTTGCTGTATGTTCCAACCAGGAGAAATGCTTCAAATCAACTTTATGGTGTTTGCAGATAGAATTTAGTCTTAACAATGTGTCTCAGCATTGCAAATTGGGAATAAAATTTCCATTTGTTAATAACTTGTAGAATTTAAAAAAAAAAGTAAAAAAAGAAAAAATATTTATAGAATTATTATTAGTGGTATTGCTTTACATGTACGAGTTGATGTGATAAAATATACCAAAACTTTAGGTATATATATTATATTTGGCAACTGCGGCGGAGGTACGATTTTAAGAAATGTGTTTATGAATTTTCTTAACTAACTACATTCCAAAATAAAAATTTAATTGTTATATTATATTCCCGTTTCTTTAAGTATTGTCCTTTGCTGTAAAGCATGCTATATTTTCATAATATTGTTTTGATATAAGAAAAGGAGCACTTTACCATTATTATGCATGTGATTAAAATGTTTAATTATTCCACATTTCCATCCATGTCGATCCTCCGTCGTTTGAGCCCATTTTGTATCTGCAGATATTTCAGATCTGGTTGCAGTGTGTAAATTCAGGATAAAAGTTTGATTAACTGGACACTTAACGAAAAATAAAATAGTGTAGATTAATAACTGTTGACATAATATATTTAGTGTTATGATAAAATAAAAAAACACAAGTGCAAACGATTAAGAAAATACTTGGAATAGAGCATGTGGATGGATTGACTAAAGTAAAAATTGGCTTTACAATAACTTACTTTAAACATTTTGTAAAATAGCTTTTTATTTTTATATCTTATTATACTTATTAAAAATATATTTTATATAATTAAGTAAAATGACAAAGTCAACAATATTTTTGAATATAGAACGGTCTACTCACCCAAGATTGAAGTAACTTTAATTCACTTACTAAAATACATTAACTGTATAGAAAATGAAACTTGTGGAAAAATTATAAAAAATGTACAGCATTCTCCTATGTTTTATTTAATAAAATAAGTTACATTTTTAAATTTCCAATATTCTTAAAATTATATCTTAGAGAAGTAAGTTTTTAAGCAAGCAAATAATATCTAAATAAACTTTAAAGTTCATTAAATTAAACCATATTAAATCATACTGTTGAAATTTGAAATTAACATTATTTTTATGGTTCTTATTAAAAAGAGGAAATTTAAAAGTTAAATGTATTTTAAAAATAAATAGTAAATAAACCTATTTGAGTTAGAGAACTATTCTGATGTATTCATTATTATTTTATTGAAACCGAGGGAAGTATAAGTGAATTCTGAAAATTACATAATCTTGTTTTCTAATCCAAATAATATTGTTCGTGATATAAATACTAAGTCCAGTTGCCAAACAGTTTATACACAGTGCACCAGATTTATTCTGTAAAATTTCCGTCCATTGTTTGTCTTTTATTGAGAAGAGACAAAACTCAGCTCAATGCTACAAAGGGTTGGTGGGGAAGGGGCAAATCAGCCAGCACCTTGTCAAAAGTGCAGAAGTAAACATATCAGCTTAATATTACATAAAAAAAAGTTAATACAAATGAAATATACTTGTTATGCAATCCGAACCTTTTAATTGTCGTCATTAATGTCTTTATGTTTCTTTAATACATCTGTAGAAGAATATTTGCAAATTTAAAATAATTATAATAAAAAAATGTTAAATTTTATGCATGTAATGATTATCATTGAGCTTTAAAATTTTAACATTCCTTTTTTAATTATGTTTGAATGGGGCTCAAAGTGTGGGATGATTGGTTGAATATAATATGTTGTTAATTTTTCATGTTTTTTATAGAATATTTTTAAATGATATTTTTGTGGCGGGAGAAAAGGGTAGCTGCTAGACGGGTCATACAAAATTTTGTGTTTTGTAATAATTTTGTTCAATTCGTGTTTTTTAACTTATATCCTGAGGCCTAACAATTTTTAAGTAACTACTTTAGTTAGACCCTAATATAGTTATTTCACACCAACATGTATTTTTAAAATTAAATTATGTTAGTTTTAATATTTTGTAATTCCTACATAAGTTTTATCTGTTAGTGTAATATTATTCAAAATACTTATCCTTATCTTAATGGACATGTATCCAATATTTCAACTCTATTTTTTTCTATTTGTACTTTCAAGATTAGATCCTACTTCGTTAAAGTAAAGTTTTGTTTTAAGTTTATAAGTGATGAATTAAACTCGCTGGTTTTATTTTACCTTAAATAATTCGATAGTTTATTTCTACAAGAAGTGAGAATAATCATGAACAATTAGTAGCTTGTACTTCATATAATTACTTTAATCAGTCAGGGTAATGTTTACATAGCATAATTAATGTTATCAAAAAGCATTAAAAAGTGTATTTTCAGCTATGTATTTCATGTTTTAATGTGCTGTGTACGTTTGGGTGCGAGTGAAGATCAAACCTATTTAAGGCGCTATATAAAAACTGCTTCACAATGTTATTCTAGAAGTAATGTGATCACTTGGAAGCAATGGTTGCCTTACACTGCTCGAGCTTTTATTAGGCTACATTATATCAAACTATATGAATGTGTGTCTTAGATGATACGGTCATTAGCAGTAGCTTTACCTAGGTTATGTAATAATATCCATGGCTTGAACATTGTAATAAAAACGTGGTTACAGTAAGAGTTGTGATATCTGGGACCAAAGGATTGATGGATCTCTTAATATGTCAGATATTAGAACATTAAAACTAACATATGTATTTTAGTGTACCTACCAACCTCAAGGACAAAATATGGTAACTACCAGCAGAAGAAAAAAATATAGTCACCACTCAAACAAATACAATATGGCCATCACTGTAATAAATAAATTATGACTCCATTTCGAATAAATGTGCAGGCTTTTTGAACCATTGGGATCTTTAAATGAGTTTTTGTGGTTGAATTGGCTATGTCTTGATATAGTGTGCTATATCAGCTAAACGTTTCTGACCAAGCTGAGGGGTGAGAATTATATTTGAGCTGTAATTCGTGAAAAAAAGATGGTGCACTGAGTAAATTTGTATCAATAGGTGGTAGGTTAATTTTTTAGACTGCCTCTGTGGTCTAGTGTTCAGAGTTTCTTGCTACAGAACTAGAGGTCCCGGTTTCGATCCCCAGAGCTTCCAGATTTTCTATGAAGCAGTGGGTCTGTAACAGGGACAACTCAGCCTTGTGTGAGGACACATGAGGAGCTACTTTGAATGAAAAAGTAGTGACTGCGGCCTAGAAAACTAAGATTAATAGCCGGGGGATTGTTTTGCCGACCATATGACCCCTCTATGCTGAGAAGTTGGCACGACCCTCGCCAACAAACAGCAGCCACTCTGTTAGTATGGCTCAACTGTTGGCTGAAGACATGGAGGTTAATTTATCTTAATACTGCAAATCTGCTAAATACACCAAATCGATTTTATTCTTAGCTGGACTTTGCGACACAGTGTAATGGATGACCTAATATTTAAATAATACACTTAACATAAACACAAGATTTTTATACAAAAAATATATGTAAACAATGATTATTGTAGTAACCGCTTCGTTGGCTGCGTAGTCTAATGTGCTAATCTCATGTTAGACTAAACTGCCTAAGATGGGGGTACTAGGGTTTGATCCTGGTCGGGTGCACTGAGGGTGGTTTTTCCACTCTCCTTCCATGCAAATGAGGGTGCGTTTCCTCTAAATTAAGCCTTCCTAATCCATAAGTGTAATTAGTACATAGGTGTATAACCTGAACAGTTAGTGAGGTAGTGAGACATGATGCTAAAAAAAAATCGTGTAGTATGCTCAGAGGTATACCCAGAAAACTCGGGGGGG
>CABFOV010000438.1:64959-89936 GCA_902141375.1 Timema poppense | reverse complement strand
TTTTTTTTTTTATTCTTACATGTGAACGATTGTTATTGGGAAATTTCATTTATATTATTAAGAACCATTCTGTGATGATCAATAATTGTTATCATTCTTATCCTTATTTTTAGAGTCATTATATTTCTCTGGATATCAATTCCTTGGTCCCCTTTCAGCACACACTAAAGAAGAGAGGAGAGCGTGCCTTATTAAGGGAGACAGTATACTTTCCCGAATCATTTACCTTTATTTTGGAAATTACTACATTTAATAAAATAGTGACTGACACGGAGGTGAGACAGCATCCACATAGGTGAGAAAAGCTATTTATGAGATGTGATAGTAAAGAAAAATAAGTACACAAAGAGCTTCAATCAAAGAAATATTAGATTATAATAATTAACATATTAATTAACTACAATACAATGTACTTAGGCCTTAGTGGAAAAACCAGTTTTAATGTAAATGAGTAGGTTACCCACTTTCCTACCTAATAAAGTAATATTAAGTAGAGGAACTCTTATAAGTGATATAGGCCTACTAATGGTTAGTGATTAAAACTACACTTCATGTATTGAATGTGTGTGCCTGTGCCTACATGTGCACACACTCTCAAAGATACATAATCAATGCTCCATTTCATGAGGTACTGTAGTTTGTCTTTAGTCCAACATAATTGTTCAAACTTTGATAAATCTTCACTAAATCTGTAATGCTGCCTATTATTCAGTGTTGGACTACTCAAAATATACTGTATGTCACTACTATCCACCAATGAAATATCATTTTGGGGGAATATAAATAATTTACCACCATATTTACTCAAAAATTTTACTTTGTACTCATTCATATTCTCGAATGATTGACCTATTGCCACTTAATGCTGGACTGTTGTAAATTTTCAAGAGTATCATCAAGATATTTCTTTTGTTTTTTGCATATTTTTTTAAAAGTAATGTTTCCTTTTTACCAGCACAAAGGCAACTACATTCACCCCTTTCCAAAAAGGTTTTAACTATAATTATAGTGTTTTCAAGTACTTTTCTTGCTTTCCTTTTATGCAAGCTCCATTCTGAGCTCAACATTCTTCTAGAAGATAATAATTTGAGGTATTTAATGTATCTATATTTCTATTATCTTCTCAGAAACAGTAGCCACAAACTTTCTTTTCTCTTGGGTAGTCTTTTGATTTTTGAAGTTATGACTCAACTGAGAGGAAATCACCTCACTGAAGAGCAATTTTGTTCTTGCTTGGTGAGTAACAACTTGTCCCTTCAGTATACTGTTTTTCTTTTTCTTCCTTGGAGTTTCTTCTCTAGTTTTCTCAAACCTTTGAAGCTTCTTTCTGTATTTTCTTGCTTTATTTTCTGCCTTTTTGAGTATATCTTCGAACATTTTTATGTTCCTTTATAGTAGGCCTAACAACTATTTCTTTTACTTTTCTTCAACCCACTAGAAGTTCTATTTGACTGTAATATGTATGTCACTCCACCCTGCTTGGTCTGAACCAGGACTTAAAGAATCATCTTGCAATAATTTTTATTGAGTTTGTCTCCACTTCTTAAAATCATATTACTGTTTACTTCGTTGTCTCCAGTTTTTCCTTGTAGCCCTTTGCTTATGTTAATTCCTATAATTTTTCCTGCCTTCTTCCTTTCATAGTATATATATATCTCTTTCTCTCCTTTCTTTTAGCTTCCTCGTAACCGGTGGGGTCATTTTTTATAGCTTCTCGAAATTTTTTCAGTGTTTTTTTATATTCTTTCTACTTTGGATTTCTTAACCTTAGACATATCTTTATTTTTCCTTCCTCTTGCTTATCTTAAAGTAAGCTACCACTCAAATTCCTGAAAAGACAAGTATAAGATTACTCTTAGTCAGTAAAAGTCAGTACGAAGATGAGGTAGCAGAGGTATTCATTAAAAAGTGTATGAGGGATGCTTGTTAGGATGTGGTTGATGTAATATTGGACAATGCAAAATTTAGAATGCTGTGGATGCATAAGATGCTGTATTATTTATTTGAATGTGGTGACAGGCAGAATGTATGTTTGTATAAATATCTTCAAAACTAAGGTTATGGTTTTTAATAAGGACGCATCGGGAAATGATTATTAGCTTAGTATAAATGATGTAACGAGTTACAAGTTAATGATATATCAAATGGACCGGTACTCACCACCACCCCTGATGAACTCCAACGCAAGAGCACGAGCTCTGACCTTCACTCTCCAACTGGCACAACTGACTGAGCGGATCTTTCGATCGACTGACTGCTCGGGACTCGATCCGCGGCCGGCCGGAAACGAATGAGGTTCCACACGGCCAGACGAAGTTATGACTTCCGCCGCTAGGACAATCTGGAATGTTCTAGCTGCTGCCAGAACCATCCTTTGCTGTCATGTTTGTTCTATCGTCTTACCCCCTCCTTCCCTTGCCCCGTCTCTCTGTGGATACAATAATGTATATATAGTGGAACGCGGGTTTTCAATAGTCACTTATTATTCCACCGACTGTCTTAGGTGAGGACGGCGACTAGGGGCCATGATTTATTTAATATTCAAAATTCCATTTTTGGCGTAATGGGGAATATCTTGTCTAAATTATTGTTTGGGACTTATAAATATTTAAACTTAGAATTATGAAATATTTCGCGCAGGTCAAGGCGAATGCGCTTGCTTTCTCTCTCCTCATAGGAGGTTTAATTCATTCTAATTGTACAATCTAATTTTGTTATACATACAAAATGTATATTTAATTTCATGTATATATTTTGGGTCACGCTTTGGCGAATTCTGCGTCTCGGGCTTACCACCCGTCCTTTCTTGTTTGCGTATTTAGTGTATATGGGATTATCTAGTTATCTATTTTCTGAGAGCGCAAGGCACTTAGGTGTTAGAGTTGAGGCTTGGCCTAACGTCTTATTCTATCTATTATTTTGGTTCAACGTTATGTTGATCTCTTTAGATCTAAAGGCGCGTATTTGTCTTTCTTATTATTGCCTAAATTTAGATGTGTGCTAGGAGTTGCGGTGTAGTATCGTTGTTTGCACTTAATGCTATAACCGAAGGAACCATAGACTTCCATGATGGCGATTAATATTACTGTGGTACCGACAACCAGATTATAACTATATGTTTCTTTTCCTATTTTCAGATATTGTAATGTCAATTAATTCCTTTATCTCAGTAGAGTTATTTAAATCTGAGAGGATAAGCGCTTCATGCCATATTGCTATATTTTGCTCTAATTATGTATTTACTTTCTATTTTGTCCTAAATAAAACAAACAAACTTTGTTAATGACTGTTAAACTTCTTGGCTGATTTTCCCATCACTCTTCCTAAAATGTTAGCTAATTGTTACAAGAGGTTTACAATGAAAAATTGTTAGAACAAGCGAATGATTTTCTGTGTCTGGGTAGAGTGGGCTGTAAAAATGGAAGGATAGAGGATGAAATCAACATACAGGTAAATGCACCCAAAAGATTATTTGGATGTAGGCCTATGTGAATTATTGCAAATAATGAAGTAGTATTGAAAGAGGTAAAGGCGACAGTATATAAAAGTGTGTTGACCTCAATATTGTTTTAGAGCTGTGAAGTGTGGGTTTGTCAGGAGATACACAAGAGCAAAATGAATTTCCAAACGAGTTTTCTGCATATATTTTTTAGATATCTCATTCCAACCACTTCACCTTGCTTTTGTGTTTCTCTTGACAAACCCACGCTTCACATCCACACTTTTATACACAACCAACTTTGCCTCTTTTGATATCTACTACTTCATTCTTTGTGATAGTAAACATACATCCAACTACTCTTCGAGATTCATTCACCCGTACCTAGATTTCACCATATATTCTTCCATTTTTACAAAACATTCCATCCAGATTGATAAAATCATTCACTTGTGGTAGCCGTTTTTCATTTATACTAAGTTGATACTGATTTCCTGAGCCATCCTTACTATCAACTAGTTATGGAGACATTTATACTAAGATCCATTCTATCTGTCACCACGTTCAAACGCTTTAATGCATTCTGCAAGTCACTTTCATTCTCAGTCATAATTATGGAATAATCTGTATAAAACAACACTATCACATTCACACTGTTTATTTTCACACCATTTGCGTCCTCATAAGCATACCTGATACAATTATTCATGGAAACATTGACCAAAATTTTTTGCAAATTATTATTATTATTATGTGTTCTGTCTCATGACATATCCATTCCTTTTCTCAGTGAACTCAGACCTCCAATGTGTCCTATCCTCTGTCTCCTACTTCATCTCCCAGACTTTTTTTTATTTCCTTCAAGTCATCTATTATTTGAATCCTCCTTCTTCCTAAGTTCTTATTTCCCTCAACCTTTCCTTTTATGATGTCGTGCAGAAGACAGTTCCTCCTAAGGATAATATGCCCAACCTAATTTGCTTTGCGCCGAAGAATTCCATCCAAGATTGATCTCTTTGCACCCACTCTGCTTGGGACCTCTTCATTTGTCATTCTGTTATATACTGTTAGGATATTTATGTTAACTAAAATAATAGTATTGATTAATTTAATTTGAATAGTATTTATAGTCACTTTTAAATAAATGTTTGGTCATAGACAAGAGAGTCACATTTAGATATATGTCTAATTAGATTATATTTAATTTCCTTTGTTAAAAGTTGTGGGCTTTTAATATTTTTAAGTCGTTGTGAGATTGGTTATACTTTTGATATATATGAAATGAGAGTGAGTTTTTTTTATATTAATATGTTCTTGCTTACTGTGCTGAGTGGCTTTTATTAATGTGACATCATTTTTAAATATCGCCAAAAATAAGATATTTAGTTTATGAAGACTTTATTTGTCTTTATGACAAAATTGACTATAATATTGATACCTAGTTGGGATTTAAATACGTAGATAAAGCTGAATTTGTATTATTTTAATCTAAATAAGACTAATAAGTAAAATATTTATTCCATGATTTGTTTTTTTCATGTAAGCGTAACTTATAAACAGAGGGGTTGTTGAATAGTAATCTCTTTGTTTTAGAGAAGTTTTGATGAGATGAGACTTTTATTTTATGTCAATGTCTAACCTGACTTCTATGAAAATCAATAATAATATAAACAACATTCCGCCGTGGAATTAAATGTTTATGTGCGAGTTACAACATTTATTCATACTAGTATGTGTAATGTTACACTAAGTCTTTGGGATTATTTTATTTCGGTGGTTTTAAATCTCTTGTGATGCCGCCTGACAAGGTAAAGCTGTTATTTATGCAAACATTTAAAATAAACTAGTATATTTTCTAATATCAATTACAGAGTAAGTTTATTCATTAAACTTTGTATGAGGTTCATTTGTAGAGAAATTTATTGCAAGCTTTATAAAAAATTTACATTAGTTGCCGTAACACTAGTAAAATTAAAATAAAACTGGGCGAATTGATGATAATTTTGCCAACACAAAGTCTGTTCAAATATTATTTCATGTTATGGGGATGGAACTGTACTAGAGATTTCTACTTTTTCTTTTTTTTTTCAAATATCTTTCCATGAAATAACATATTTAGCAGATATTTGACAAATATGAATCATTAAAATACGTTAACTGCTATTAAAGTCGTACTATCTTTATTATAAAATAAACTTAATATAAATATTGACCTCAGTGCTCACATTTGTCATGCAATATTGATTTTATTGTTCTAGAGTTGTTTCACACTTAGGCTACCTATTCCATTATAATAAAATAATAAACTTAATCTATAAATATAATTAGGGTATAAGGGCACTTGCATAACGATGGAACCTTTAAAGTTAACATTTTGGATGATAACAAACAATAGGTATATATTTTTAAATAACTTTATTTTCAAATTTGTTTTAAGACTAATATAATTATGCACTTCACCCGAAAGTGGACTAGAGCATCAAGAGGAGTACGGATAGGGGGGTATTATATAATATTTTTCATTTGATATTAAGGTGGGGATATAGGTAGGAAACATGAGAAAATAACATTGCTATTGCAGTTTTTATAGAAAAATATTTTATTAGCCAAAATAATACAAATATTAGGTTTATTTCAATAAAAACATTGAGTTTAATGTTCTTCACATGCTGACCTCAACACTTCTTGAATACATGTCAAGTACGTCATAGAATTTAATGGCAATTTATATTGGAACATTTAAAATGTTTGTCATATAATGCCGCTATGATCATGACATAAAACTGTTGATATAACCATGTGAAGAAAATTAAGCTCCATGTTTCTACTGAATTTTCTACAATATTAGATTTATTTTAACAAAAGAAGTTTAGCTATAAAAACCAAAAAGATACTGACTGACCTTTTCTTGTGTCCACTACATCCCCATTTTAAATTTAAATACCTCACGAATCTTAATTAATTCATACTAGGTAGGGCCTATATGTTTGTTCAGGTTTGAAATTATATTTAAGATTGTTGATAAATTAATATAGGCCCATTTACTTAAGTTTGTTGAGAAATATAGCCTACTTATCTTAAAATAACATATTTTCATGGTTCTTGGGTGTTTACAAAATCAGGCTTGATATCAAAACTAAAATATATGTTTCAACAAATAGAATGAACAACATAAAAATGTAATGGACCTAGATACAAATACCTACAGTACTTACCATTTTCTTTTTTTGGCAATGATCTAGGCCCTACTAACTACACTTGTTTTAAACTAATTAAGAAGGTTAAGAGGAAGCGGACCCTTATTTACGTGGAGGAGAGAGATTGGAAATAATTTAGGAAATACCACCCTTAGTACACTGGACCGGGATTCAAACTCCAATCTTCCCGTCATCAGCAGTGCAGTCATCAAACTCACTTAGTGTGGGAGCTACTTTCAATTTTTTAAATTGTTTCTTGAGCTACCCAGACTAAAAATTGGCCTCATTAGAATTTGTTATTGTCTTTTAGGCTACAGAGGACATCACACTGTACATACAAATTGGGGAAGGATCTCTGTTTATCATTGCACCATCTTAGTAAGGCTCATTTTTTTAGCGATGATCTGGGATACGAAATAATACATGCGAGTGTGGCAGTTTTTTTTCCATACATTTTGTAAAAATTTACTGTTGTTCACTTATTAGAATCTTTTACTGTCTTTCATGTTTCTTAAAGCTATATTTAGATGAACATATTTGTTAGTTGCCAAACAATTCATTTTGTAGGTCCTAATGCCGTGAAACGTTACCTTTCTTTCCTACATCACTTGGTTGTACAATAAACCAATACTTTTCCTTTAACTTTCACAAAAGAAGTATTTCTCTTCACATTCCGAATGGAAGTGAAACTTTTCTATTTTTTTATTTGCATTCATTATAACTCACTTTAAAAGGAAAAACTTATACTAGTACACCTAAAACATGATAAAACAACACAATTGAAAACAGCCATAAATTATTCATAACCTTATAACACAAGAAAATGTTAACAAATGTAATGCACATCAATTTATGTGACTATGCTCACAGTGTTGTCATTTGAGCTTAGACTTCAATATTGTTATGTAAATGTCTGTTGCAAAACAATAAATTCCCTCTTGAGCCCCTTAAAATCCTTCTGTGAGCCATCGATAGCTCGTTTGTTTGGCGACCCCTGTCTTAGATCATTTGTCCATCAAGCTGGTAGTAGGCCTACCTACTTAATAAATAAAGCACATTCCAGATTGGCCCAATTGAAGTTCAGATAAGTCTAATTAACACCCATACTAGTGGTCATGTGAACTAAATGTCAGACTCATCTAGTCTGGGGCAGTCGAGGTATGAACCCAAGCCACATGTACTAAGGGTGTTTTTTCCTAAATGGTTTCTTATTCGCCTTCCACACAAATATGATTAAATTTCCTCAAAATTCTACTGTGCTCATTCCTACTTCATCAATGTAATTACATCTGGGTAATCTGGATGGGTAGTAAGACACTGTGCAAAAAATAATAATAATACTAATTGACTATTCTTGTTTTGTATTCTTCCAGGGAAATGTAAAAAAGTCACCGGCAGTTAAACAGGAAACAAACATTCAGGGTAAATCAACTACAACAAAAAGAGATTTAAAAGAAACATCAGGAAAATCAACACTCACTATTAAATCAATATATGGATCACACAGTACAACTGATTCAAAAACTAAAACCTTATCAGTGTCGAAAACTAAAGAGCAACCTCAAAAAGATGATCCAGAATCAAAATTAGAACCACAAAAAGAAATGTCAGAGAAGAAAAGAAACTCGACAGTTCAGAAGAGCAGACAAGCTCTTGGTAAAGTGAAGTCGGAAACGGGAAAAGGAAAACTTAGCTCTCAAGATGTCAAGAATGTCGTCACAACGCAGAGTCACACTCTTGTTAAGAATGTTGTCAAA
Source organism: Timema poppense (assembly GCA_902141375.1). Classification (NCBI taxonomy): domain Eukaryota; kingdom Metazoa; phylum Arthropoda; class Insecta; order Phasmatodea; family Timematidae; genus Timema; species Timema poppense. The sequence goes on along the minus strand of CABFOV010000438.1, from coordinate 81,543 downwards.
ACGATGTCATATCACATTCCTGCTAAGAACACTGATTCTGGTGACACATTGACTCATCGATCTCAGCGCTCATATCGCACAACCACACAAGGTAACACCATTAAATTTTTGCCTCTAGTCCATTGTGGTTGCCAAATTTGCTCAAAACAGTTTGTTTGAAATAATAGGTTTAATTTTAGACTTTTCCTAACAAATTGACATAGGCTATTTTAATTCTATTTTCGGGAGGGATATTTTTCATAAATTTTGACATAGAAGGCCTACTTAGTAATAAAATAAGCTATCCCTACTTGAATACACAAAAGTTTCAATTTGTTAGCAATTGAGAGCTTAACTTATTATTTTTTAAGTAGCCCTAAATGTAGATTACCACAAATATTTTTACTGTTTTATGTTTAAAATAATAATTTAGAAATAAAATTTTGGAATACATTTTGTAACAATATTTTATGTCTAGAACCAGAAAAAGTTTTACTGAGAGCTAATTATTTAATAAATTAGGTTAGTTTCTTATGAAGTGCACTCATAATAGCATAGAGAGATTATGGCAAAATCACAGTGATAAAGCACTTGGTGGAAAACTATCTCCTCATATTTGCTCCACTTTGATCTCCCCATCATCTGAAATAAAGTTAATGGTGAGATTATCACCTGGTATCATGTGGCTGTTAAAGTTCGTTCACCGTAGGAATTGTTTTCTGAAAGGCCTTTTTCCCTACCATACCTTACTATATAGTAGGATATTGGTAGGAAAAAAGACCTTTCAGAGAGTAATTCCTACCGTGAATGGAGTATAGTTATAAAAAAATTAAAATTAATATTTATACTTTTATAAGAAAATAGCTTATTTTTATTTATTAAACTCTTGCTATAACACAAAAAATTAAATATATAAAATTATTAGCAAAGGGTTCTAGAAATAATGGTCTTACATTTTATGAGTATGATAACTCAATTTTGTGTTTTTAAGATTACATCATAATATATACATATGCTCTTGTTAGGCCTATATACATTAAAAAATATTTTTTTATATGCAGGTACACCAGAAAAAGTTCGAACTAAAGTTAAAAAAGAAAATACAGCTTCTTCGACAAAACCTCAGCCCAAAGACAGAAGTCACTACCAGACATGGCGTGACACTAGACAGACAATTACTAAAACCAAAGACACTAACATAAAACTAAAAACAACAGCTGGGAACGTAAAAACATTGAGCACCGAATTAAAAAACAAAATGATAATTAAAGAAAGCAGAAAACACAGAAACAACCAAGTAGATAAAGAAAGCAGAAACAAAGAAGTATACAAGGAAAGCAGAAATAAATTAGGGGATAAATACAGCAGAACCAAACCAGTTATTGAAAAAACTAGACAAAAGCCAGTAGATAAAGAAAGACAAAATAAACCCTTAGATAAAAATGAGCCTACAAGTAAACTTGATAATACCACTCCTGAAGCTGGAACCAAGAAATTGCATCGAGAACGCACAAGAACTAGAACTTTGAGTCCAACAGAAGTGAAGATGGCACAAAGCATACAAGCAGAAATAGAGAAAGAACAACAGATGAAAAGAGAAAAATCAGAGAGTTCCACAAAACCAAGCCCTTCTAGAACCATGGCTAATGATACAAGTAATACTGATGATGAAGAAGAAATATCTGATAGCATAGACAAAGATGATTATGAAGATGATTTTGAGGTAAGTCATAGAATCTGTAAAATATATTAGGTTAACTCAAATTTAGTCATAATAATTAATATTAAATCTGCACTGGTGGCCCTGCGGTTCAAAGTTTCAGGCTCATAATGGACTGAATTGCTAGTGATGGGAAACTTGAACTTGAAGTTCTAATTTTGAGTAAATAGACTTGGGATGGTTTTCCATGTGCATTTTATAATACCCACCCTCACCCCATACTCTCTCCATCTGTATGTGGATGTCCATCTTCCTTAAACCTATCTCTTTTAAAACATTTAGATTAAGTTGTAACATTGGCGAAATGTGAGTTTACCCTTTCACAGTGATGAATTAACGGCCCGGGACTGAATGTTGTGCCCGTCCTAGTTTAAGTTAGATTATAAGGTATATGAAGCTACAACAGGCCTAGCCAACCGGTAGTGGAAAGTAAATGGCTGGAATAAAAAACTGACCCAGGCCACAGGCTGAATACAGTAATGGATGTAAGATTAAGTTGTTGGTAACAAGGTTGTTAAACATAACAAAAATAATGAAACAAATAGCCGAAACTATTGTTAATGCATTTAAGTGTGGATAGTCCCTCATAGATATCATATTCTGAAAATTGAAAAATGACACCTGGACACGGGAATCGAACCCGGGACCTTCGGCTTAGTACGCCAATGCTCTTACCACTGAGCTATCCAGGATTCGTCCCGTGCCCATGGTCATTCTTCACTCATAGTTTAAGGCAGAGTCTAAGATGGGCGTGCGGAAGACGTCAGCTTATAAACATGTGATTATCAAAGATCACAGCCATCAGACAACACAGACGACTTCCACACGTCCATCTTAGACTCTGCCTTAAACTATGAGTGAAGAATGACCATGGGCACGGGACGAATCCTGGATAGCTCAGTGGTAAGAGCAGTGGCGTACTAAGCCGAAGGTCCCGGGTTCGATTCCCGTGTCCAGGTGTCATTTTTCAATTTTCAGAATATGATATCTAAAAGGTGTAATCCTCACTAAAATGCATTAACAATAGTTTCGGCTATTTGTTTCATTAATATATGCAATCCTGTACAATTATATATATAATTGTCAATTGGCCGCAAAATTGCCAACTACCGAGTCGCTGATGGCTGCGTTGTCTGATGGCTGTGATCTTAGATAATCACATGTTTATAAGCTGACGACTTCCACGTCCATCTCAGACTCTGCCTTAAACTATGAGTGAAGAATGACCATGGGCACGGGACGAATCCTGGATAGCTCAGTGGTAAGAGCATTGGCGTACTAAGCCGAAGGTCCCGGGTTCGATTCCCGTGTCCAGGTGTCATTTTTCAATTTTCAGAATATGATATAACAAAAATAGATTAAGACTTAATACAAGCAGAATATTTTATATACCGGGAAGTCCTTTATCCTCCACAACTTAATCAATATTACACATTACCAAATTTTACAGTTATAAAATATGTTAGTGAATGTAAGTAGAAATAACTTCAACAAACATATCTTATTGCCAATAGATAGATACAGTTAAAATATTTATTGAACTTGACCGTTACATTAATAGTGAACACCATAATTGAAGTTATGTTTCATAACACCATATGTTGGCCGGAATGCACAACCCATACTGCAAAAGATCTTTTCGTGAAAGGTGGATTTACATCTGTATGTGGAACTCTTGATGGCACACTAATAAAAATAGATGCTCCCTGAATTCATGAGGAAGTATATGTTGAAAGAAATGTTGATCATTCACTAAATGTAATGGTCATTACAGGTCTAGACCACAAAGTTTATAGCATAAATGCAAATTGGCCTGGAAGCGCTCATGACGCAAGAGTGCTTAGGAACACTGCTGTTCACACCAGTTTTGAAAATGCGTTGCGACGGTTTCCAGGTGCATTTATACTAGGCGACAGTGGTTACGGCCTTACGGAATTATTGATTCCACCACTCAACCCTGATGCACCTATTGAGAAGCATATTAACAGATGCCACCAAAAGACTAGAAGGCTAGTTGAAAATAGTATTGGTAAATGGCAAGAACGTTTCCCGTGTCTGAACTACTTACGACTATCTCTTGTACGGGCAGCTAAAATTGTTTTAGCTAAAACAACACTTCACAATATTGCTTGTGGAACAAGTCCAAATGCAGAACTTTCAACTGAGCATGAAGGAGTTGATGAGGTTGAAGACAATATTGTCAATTGAATTGAGCATGATGCTGAGGAGATCCCAATTGGAGCGCAAGAGCTCCTAAATTCACTTCTTGATTATTTTAAAGCACATTAGTATTTTTTTCTATATTGAAATTATGTAAAATCCCCAAATTCCTCTGTAAAATTCTATAATAATTATCGTTTTTACAAAAAGAAGTTATAAAAAGATAAAATTGTAAATTAATATTTTTATCACATCATTTAGGCTTCATTAAACATTACACATCCTTCAAATTACCTTAGTAAAATTTTAAAATTACTGCTGTCATAAAAATTAATAAAACAAAACAACCTTGCAAATTAACATTTTTATTTAATTGTTTGGTCTTGATTCGGCATTTCACAAACAAAATCTGTAGACACATCAATAGTAAATCATTTCTTCTGTGTAATGTCATTTGTAATGATGGAAGGAAGCAGACTTAACTTCTTCTCCAGCTCAAGACATTTCAATTGTTTGCAATACAGTTCAGAAGTTAAATTTTTAGAGCCTCTCTTTCAGCCAAAACTGATAATTTTTCCCCTTTTTTTTTCCACTGAGGCTGATAAACTTTATTTTTCTATTATAATTGTCAGAAGGACTATTTAAAGAGCATTGGGGATCTGAATTATCAGGTTCTGGAACAAGTTCTGTTATTTTAATATCTTCTGATTGGCTCTCTGGTAGGCCTAGCCCATCTAGCACTACGACATTGCTCTTCAATATTTCAAATATTACTAGATCTACTTCATCAAACACTTTGTCCTTTCCTCCTTCAGAACCTGTTTTTTGCATTTTCTTTTTTTGCCTGAAAAAATATCTAAATTAGAGGCCAAATAATATAAATATTTGGTGGCAAGGTCTACATGGTATGTAGACCCATACAATGTGTATGTGAGTAATGGCCTAAAAAAGTTCTGAGCTTATTTAATTATTTTATTGCAGTTATGTGCGTGACTAATATTACATCCTAATATAAGTTAGGAGGTAAAACAAAGATTGAACTATAGTCCATTACAATTAGACCAAAAAATGGCAAATAGGAGAAAAAATTCATAAAGTTTTTAAACTTTAGTCAAATACTCCTTTAACCTATAGGAAATGAGAACCGAATAGTTCCCATTCCTGAGGGGGAGCTTCCCCCCCTAACCCACCCTTGAATTTGCAAAAACCATCAAAGCATAAAATGATTTTACCCAGCTTATAAAAAAAACTAATAACAATGTTTATTTTTTAACTGTAATAAATTATTATTTTTATAAATAATCTTACTATATGTAACCCCGTATCGGCCGTGGTTTTCTTACAAAAATGTATTTTTAAATAAAAAAAGAAAATCGCAGAATTGTAGTTGTTTCTTAGTATTTTTTTCATTCATTAAAGAAGTAACCTAACAAATGTTTATTTATAAAGTTACTTATATCCGGCAAACTATGCAGGTTACCTGACTTTGAATAAAAGAACGTATGCACAGTGTCTGGCCGGCGCCTGTCACGTGATGGAGGGGGGAACTCGCACATGCGTGCTACAGCACTGTTCTTATGTGCATACTGATGTTTCTTTACAAACTACATTAGCAGTAGTGTGTTGTGTTTTATCAAGTGAGGTGCCATGAAGAGTGAAGTGTTTTAATTGTAGTACTAGAGACTCTATTAACATTGACCATGATACAGTTGTGTGTTTCATGTTGAAATAAACTTACTTAAATGTCATATTCTAGTGACTGTTTTATTTGCAAAAAGTCTCTGTCAGAAGGAGACACTATGAACTTAGTAAACGGGCTAGCTAATTTAATTACTGTCAGCAAGAAAAGAAAGGATGATGCACACTTACTTCTGGAAAAAGTTGAAGAAATTGAGGTTCACAAAATATGCCGAAGGGAATACATCAAGGAACTGAACATTGAGAATTATTGTAAAGAGGCTTCTGCAGAAAAACCAGATACGAGTTTACGATCATCTTTTGCACTTAATTTTAGTAAAATCTGTTTTATATGCAGTGAAAAATGTGATTATCAAAATGAAAAAAGAAACTTATCAAAAAGCTTAGGGAAGTCTATGAAGTTCATCCCTTGGCATTAAAAGATTTGTTGTTAACAAAGGTCCATTTGCGAGATGACGACTGGGGTCACCAGGTTTCTGCTCAAATAAATAGTGTTATTGATTTAGTTGCAGCAGATTCATGCTATCATAAGACCTGTTATGCTAAATTCACTATCAATCCCTCAGGTAAGCGAAAAAGGGGCCTCCCTCAAGACCCAAAATTTGCTACAGCTTTTCAAGAACTTTGTATGTTCATTGAAACATTGAAGGAGGGTCAATTTACATTAAGTGATTTAATGCATAAGATTGAAGTGAACCTATCACACAGTGAGTCTATGACAGTGAGTCAGTGACAATGAGGAAAAAACCCACAGTTGTTTGTTTTCGTGGCAGTGGTTTAAAACTAATTAACCAGTGGTACAACGAACGGTCTGACAATGAAAAGAAAAGCGTCTTAGAATTGTCGACATCGCAGCCAGTATAGTCAGAGAAGATATCTGCATGACTGTTTACAACACATCAGCCTACCCAAATATAGCAAATTTTACTGAAAACATTGAATCGATGTTTCCTGAAACGTTGCAGGTTTTTGTAAATAAGGTTATTTTAGAGAATAAAAAAGGTCACAGGGAAGTTAGCAAGAAAAAATGTACGGCTATTTCTCATTCAATAATAGCAGCAACAAGGCCTCGCTCATTTATTTCTCCTTTGCAACTAGGTCTTGCACATATTTGTTTCACAAATTAAGTTCCAAAAACATTGTTGATGCTGTTTCATACATGGGTTTCTGCTCCAGCTACAAAAGTGTAGCTTTACTTGAATCATCTTCTGTGCATTCATGATCTCCAGAAGTTACAAGTGAATCATTTTCACAGTTCTCTTTTGACAATGCTGATTTGAATATCGCCACGATGACCGGAAAGGACACATTCCATTCCATGGGGGAATATGTTGTGTCATACCAAATACTGCTTCACTAACCAGAGAAGTTATCAAATTATCTATAGTATGATTTTTGTAGGAAGAACAGTAAAAGTTAGTTACTAAAGTTACTAAAACAATTTTAATATATTCATACATCAAGTCTTGTTATCTTTAGCTGCTACTTTTTATATATCTTATCACTACCTATAAAATAGCACTAATAATATAGTAAAATGTTATCACTGTTTGCCACAAATAAATATGTTTGAATTTTCTCTACTGTTCTTCCAACCAAAATCAGTGTATAGTATCCCTGCTTCAAAGGAAACCGAGATGGCCCAAAAATTCAAAACAAAAATATTTAGACACGAGAACAGAGCTGGCATTTAAGAAGTTACATTACAAAATGTTTATATAGATGGGGCTTTTAAATAAACAGCTAAACTCTCCAGTCAATACAGTTCTTGATTGTTTGGGAAGTTTTTGAAGCATTTTTCTATGCCTGCCTGGCAAGGTTTTATGGAAAAGGTTACTAATGACACGGCTTACTTAACATCACGGCTTACTTAACATCACGGGTATTAGCTCTTCCATTTGTTAACAGCCCACCAACTGATTATGGCCAAATATTGACTATTTTAGTTTATGCAATCCAGGAAACAATAAGAATAATCAAATGACGACTGTTGTGATTTTTGATCAACCCCTTTACATAAAGGCAAGAGATATCATTGTCATTGAAAACAACAGTGAAAATGAAATTTTTTTGAATAAAATAATTCGATTGGGAGGCTTCCACTTGCTGATGAGCTACCTTGGATCAATTGGCTTTATAATGAAGAATAGTGTAATTTCCGAGCTATGAGAAACTGAATGTACTGAAGCACCAAATCCGCACATGCTTTCAGGACACGCTTATGCAAGAGCTATCCAGGCACATTGTCCAACTCTGTACACTCTTTCAGTAATAATTGATGAAATGGACATCTCAGACATTGATAAAGAGCACATGACTCGTCTCATCTCAAACTTTGAAATCAGTCCACTTTCATTTGATTGCCTGGAAGAAGATCAAGTGGCTACAAATCTGAAAAAAACAGTTTCTTGACAAGATTGAAAGACTCAAGCAACAAGGATAAACATCTCAACTATGGCTGTAGTACTTTGAACTTGTGACTCCAGCACTACACCTTATTCAAGCAGAGCATTTGGGGGATTAGAACCTCCACTTGAACTGCGTTAAAGCAGTGTTTCCAGTGTTTCATGCAACAGGACATTTCCCTTACGCCAAGTCTTGTCAATTGTACCTCCAGGATATGTATGCACTTGAGAAGAACATGCCAATTGAGGAATTTCGTAAATTTACTCGGGTCAGCTTCTTTACTATTCGCTGTTCAAATAAGAATTGGTTCGGAGTTTGGTCAGATATGGTGCTAGAGCAAATGTAATGAAACACTTGAAAAGTGTTGGAGGAATTACACACGAGAGAGGTTTTTCTGGTAGCGTTCTTAACAGGTGGATTTGTGGCTTGCCCATAGCCCACCATGTTTGTGAGGCAATTGAAAAATTCTGCAACATGCTCACAATTAGCAGCAATCAAAATGTTGAATTGAGAATTGCAAGAATACAAACTAGTGAAATACACTGCAAGAAATTCAAAGCATGGTTGTGGCAATACTCACCTTTTATTGATATTCAAGATCTGTTCTCACTGGCATCTGGATTAGTTGCACAATATGTCAGTTGCTACAAAGCTGTATATGTAGGAGAACAATCTCTGCAAAGAATTGGAACTGACATTACACAATTTGGCTCTCTCAAGCTGAAAAGAGCTGGCATGGCTAAGACAATGTCTTTGTCAACCAGCACAGTAATAGTCGGAAAAGACATTATTAAAGTGGATACAACGCAGCTTTTCCAGAGAATACTGTGCACTGTACATTCACCTGAGGACTTACAAGATTGTTTCGCATTAGAGCTTGAAACAGTGCCCATGGCTTTATATGATAGCAGCGGCCTTATGAGAAAGATAAAGAAAGCAGAGTTTTATAATGTCTTTGATACAGTTTCAGAGTATCCAGTTGGTAGTACTGAAAACCTGTACTTTGTTCTTGATGGAGGCACTCTTATTCATCATGTAGTATGGGCAAAGCAAGGGACCTTTGGTGATGTTTACACCACCTACACATCTTACATCAAGAAACATTATGACGATTAAGTAACAGTTGTTTTTGATGGATACACCAAAAGTAGTGTCAGCACCAAGGTTGTAGAACGCCAAAGCCGCTTGGTGAAGTGTACTTTAAGAGAAATAATTTTTAACGAGAGTACAGTTCTCGTTGACTCACAGAAACAATTTCTAAGCAATCTTGCCAACAAGGAGCGTTTCATTTTGCAACTCGCTGGCCACCTGGAGAACTTAGGCATGCACACGTTTACAGCAACAGATGATGCTGATGTACATATTGTGCATACCGCAGTAAACACACATGAGAAGAATATCAAGCAAGTTGTTGTATTTGGCGAAGATGTTGATCTTCTTGTTTTACTTACTGCTCTTACTCCAGACGCAATGAATGTCCTCATGCAGAAAGAGGGTAAAGGTAACGTCAAATATAGGTTCTACAGCTCTATATCTCTCCAGAACTCTAATTTTGTGACCGATTGCAAAAAATCCATTTTCTTCCTTCATGCTATTAGTGGTTGTGACACAACCTCAGGGTTCTATGGGAAGGGAAAACTGCAGGCAGGACAATTGTTCACCCGCAGTGAATACATGGACGATATCCCTGAGACCTTCAATAACCCTAATTCTACTGATGATGACATCAAACGAGCAGGAGAGAGGTTCATTATCTCACTGTACAACACGAAGAAAGAAGAAAACAGCTTGAATAAGATGAGATATGCACTCCCGTCGCACATTCCACCAAGTGCAAACATGGCAAGGAGATTGTTTGAACCCATCGGGCTGGGGATGGAAGTTATTGAACAAATCTTTGACGCCCATATACATGACTAAAGGACCAGTGCCAACTAAAATAGTGTCTCTAATTACTTGTGGATGCAATAAAGGTTGTGGAAAGCAATGCAAGTGTGCGAAAGCTAATCTGCATTGCACTATTATGTGCAAGAACTGCCGAGGCCAAAGCTGTACTAATACCGAAGCAAAGACATTGTCGACGAAGAAGAAAAAGAAAATAATGATATTATAATATAGTAAAGCAAGAATTGTTACATTATTCTGCATTATCTAGACAGAAATAATTTTAATGTAATTATTGTAAAATAAAATAATTTGTATTGAAATGACCCGCCTCGGTGGCGTAGTTGGCTAACGCGCTAGTCGTGTTGAGCTCGACAGCTTAAGACAGGGAGATCGAGGTTTGAATCTTGGTCGGGTGATCTGGGGGGGTGTGTGTTTCCTAAATGGTTTTCCACTCCCCCTCCACGCAAATGCGGGTTCACTTCCTCTAATTTAACCTTCCCAATTCCTAATCCATTAGCATAATTAGTACTTAAAGCGTATAACCCGAACGGGTAGTAAGACATGGTGCTAAATAATAATAATGTATTGAAATGTAGCCTAAATATTTCTTCACACTTCCGATACTTTTTATTTCTTAATTTATGACTTTCAAATTTTCAGTTTAGAGAAGGTTGTGTGTTGTTTGGTGTTTAGTAAAGTAAAGCTTGGGCTTTAATCTATGTTATAACTTGTTTTATAAGTAAGATACAACCTTATTGTGATTTGACTTTTGATATTTCAGGGAGGGGAGGGGGAAGGGAACTCTTTGGTTTTCATTTTATGGAGGCCCAAGGAATGTTTAACCAAAATTTAAAAACCTTATAAATGTTTTCTCCTATTTTACCTAACTGCAATGGATTATTATCAATGCTCTGCATTTCCAAAGTCCCCAAAGTTGATCTCTTGCAAACATCCATTTCTTGTCAGCCCCTGCACTTCTAACCATTCCTTTTCCTTTTCTTTCTGTGTTATAGTACTAAAAAGCTTCCAAATAGTAAGTCTTTTTTTTTTAGTTTTATTATTTCCAGTACAAGTTTTTTTTTGGTTTACTTTCCTATCTCTTGCTCATTTTCAAAAGTAGTTATTGTTACTAGTATAGCAAAATAATTACAGTATGTATATCAATTAGTTACTAACCTCAATGATCAACACTCAAATAAAACCACTTACAAATGCAAAGACCTTGCAAACTCCTAATGAAAAGTGCCAAGAGGTTAATTTCTTTTGTGGAACAGATTTAATTTTTACTTTTCAAATAAGTGCAAAGTGAAAAGTGCAAAGTTGCAAAGTGTGTTGGTGGAATAGGACCCTGGTTTACAAACTGCTTGGTGCATTTAATATACAGTAGGATACCTACTACATAAAATTTTCTTCCGTTTACGGTATTTAATATTAAATATGATAAAATTGGTGTTCTTCTATTTCTAATTTTAATCCATTTTATTGACTAGCCTCAATGTAAAGAGAATATAAAGGTAGCACCACTTAGATAAATTTGATTATATTGTTGCTTATGTCACCCGGTACACATCATCTATATTTTAATAATATAACAGCCATACATACATATATTTTCCTAAAAAAGTAGAATACTGGCATTAATTGGACTTGCGTGTCAATTTTAAAGGTTTATTTATTATTTAAAGTTCCAAAATGTGATCTGACTTAACAAACTAGTTGGTCTTCCATATAGCTTTGTGTATGTAACACGCTGACATGTGTACTTAGTGACCTCACAAGCTCAGCCAATCAGATGCCTTTATCCATCTGGCGCTACCTTCTATTCGCTTGACATTGGTTGGCTCCTACTGTTGGAATAATAGCATTAATTCACATTATTTTTGCTACTTTTAAAAATCAAGTCTCAATTAACAGAAGTAAAGTGTGCAAAGCCCACCGATCTTGGGAAACAATCAATAAAGATAAAATGTAAGGACTACTTCTAAGGTATAATATTTAATTTTGCCAAATGTCAAAGCTGTATCACTACTCTGCACTATAAGCCTCTGCATTGTGCGGGGGGTGCAGACCACATCGGGTGACGCCATCAGAGAGAGTTATACCAAAATGACTGTCTATACAAATTTTATGTAAATATCGGCAGAGCTTTATTATTTAAAAATATATCACTGTAGTTCTATCCACAAAGACAATTATATGTTTATTTACTTTTAGAGCCTTCTAATACACATGCACTATATTAAGAGTTGTCTTTATTACTGAATTACATTAATGCTTCGAATTTCGTCTACATGTGCTGTTGTTTTCACTGCTGCTGGTGTTTTTATAGTCGCTGATTTTGTCATTTATATTTTAGCTACAATATTATGAGTATATTGCTATGTGCATTTTTTTTACAACTTCTACATTATTTGGGTCATTATTGATCATGCAAACCTAATCCATTAATGTATCTCATGAAAATAAAATATAATGAGCTAAAATGAACATAGTTTAATGTGGTTTTTAACCATTTTTGCTTTTAGTTCTTGTTCTTGTTGTTTAGATCTTGTATTGTTTTCATATCAAATTTTCACTTTAACCACATGAAACTATGTAAATTTAAATATATTTTGGTTATTTGTATGATAGTGTAATTTTAGTTTTTAAAGTTATCTATGTCAATACTTTTGCCATTATCTACGCTCACTGATATTTAGAAATTACGTTTTGCGAGTAAAATTAGTATAAAAAAACCTTACTAAGAACTCTCAATGGTCTGATATGTGAGGAGGTCCATGGGGGTGACACCATGAGACACCGCACTGGGTGAAACCAACCCATGCTATGCCATTGCATTCACTGTAATATAATGCACCTGTAACGTAATTGGCAATATTTAATGTAGTCTACTTAAATTATATAGAGTACAATATAAAATGATTCATTTTATTGTGACATAGTTGGTAAAGTGAAGGTTGGTTTTCTATAGTCACTATCATCCTCCTTCCAGTCATCATTTACTATGTTTACAATCTTGTCTGGCAATTTCTGCTCTTGATCTGCATTCATCCATTCAGTGATATTATCTTCATTATGTGTTTTAAGAACCCTTTAAAATCTCGACTTGAGTTGATGGTAAAGTTGGGTACTGAACCCTGGCCAGGTGTACTAAGAGTGGTGTTAAATGGTTGCGCTAGCACTAGTCTAGATGTGAAAACAATTTCTCTATCGCTTTTCTTATTCTTCTCCAATACTTCATCTTAACTATACCAACTCCTAGATCATCAGTAGTGTTCTCTAAGCTTTCCTCACTTTCCACCTGATACATCATATAATTTAGTCTTCATATAAACAACAACACACTTTTAATTGCATTAATTGCTTTTGAAATTTAAGATAAAACTCTTACAGTATGAACAATTAATTCACAAAGCCACATATCCCTTAAGGCCACCTGCACACTAACAGCCAGGTCGTGGTGGTTCTACCACTGCGGCCAACAGAATGAATAGAGTTTTATGGCCCGATGCGCACTTGGCTGCAGCAGACAGCGAGTCACAGTGGCCAGTGAAAATACTAGCTTTGCACACATGGCTGGCCAGCCACACATCCAGTTATGTACACAGAATGCAATGGGTGGACGCACACCAGCAGTCAACTACATAGTGGCCAGTACATTCTACTCAGTCACTCATTGGAATGCGCTTGTTGAGAAGGTACCACATAGCAGCTACTTGCCCCATCTTCAGTGTGAGACTCACTCTACACACTCATTTGAAAGTGACTGCCTACACTCATTCTGGCCGCTAGTGCACATGCGGCTTAAATATAGGCTATCCTCCTAATTCCCACCCCTATAAGATTAAGTAACAAACCTTTTGATAAATGTATTGGTAAATAGATTATTTAGAATCAAAATCAACAATGAAAATGTCAACACTCTTTTAATAACCAATAGGAGAGTTAATCAATTTGTTTTATTTGCATATTTAAAAATGTGATAACCATAAAAGGTTAACCTTCTCACATTTGTATGATTATTTTTTCCTTCAATTTTGATTTATTCAAATTAATTATTTAGTAAAAATAGAAATCAAAACAATTTTTTTTAATGTGAATTAATTCAATCAAGTTGTAAATTATTAATGGACTGGGATCTGGTTACTGGGTTTGTATGATTATTGTGTTGGACAAAACTAATCATAATAGTTAAAATAAAACCTGATATCCGAGACTAATTTTTTTCTTTCAAATCTTGAATTTGATCTTTTTTTTAATTCTCGAATCTCACATAGACTTAAAAATTCAAGGTAATTTGGAAGATACATTTTCAGAGAGCAGTTATTTTGTTGTATTTTAGTGATTTTTTTATTTTTATTTACAGGATTACGAGCCTGACTTTGAAGACCATACTAATTCAGACATTTCTGACAAAGAAGCTGTTGGAATAGGCACAGATAGTGCTAATACCATGACTGATGTTGATGATGATGATGATGATGATGATGATGATGGTGATGGTGATGATGATGTTGTTGTTGATGATGATAATGATGACAGCAGTAATCATGATATATCAGAAGATGGCGCTGTAGGGCTAACACCTCGCCAGCACCCTCTTGTGGAGGAAGAGAAGAAACTAGATTCGGGCAACTATGATCTCGCCGACAGGAGGCGCAAGGAACGTGAAATGCAGGAGATCAAGATGGCCTTGGAGAGAGAGAACTTGGATCTAGAGGAACGAAGGTTACTGAATATATTCATTTGTTGTATTTATATAAGATGGTTCAAATGGCTTCAATGTGTTGTTTTATGATATTACAATCTCAAACTTTCTCTCACTGTGGATTCACATGTTTGCCTGAAAACAAAAATGAATGCAGAACAAAAACATAATGTGATGAGCTTTAAATAAATAATAAGACTTAAGCCCCATCAGTGGGATACACTCTTCTTGAGTTCACCCAATCTGCTTTAGTTGAACTAGTTTGTTTGTTTTTGCTCTGCTCAAAATTTGCTTGAGAAACTCAATCAAATTTCAAAAATGACACTTAAATTAGTGTGTATGTGCTATAAAGCTACAAATAAGCAGATAACTTTGCCGACTGATCTGAGGAGATTTAAAATACTAGGCCTACTTAAGTGGAAAACATATTATCCATTGACTTATTGAGTTGTATCCCAGCATCATAATTCAAATACATTTTTTATGACAATAATTTAAAATCTTTGTTCATCCACAAGAAAAAAAATAATGATAATAATCGGTGGTTTAAGTTTAGGTTGCAAAGCATCATGGGTCAATATAAATTTCTGCTAGCACGTAAATTTCTGTTCGATGCCACTCAAGCAGCTTCTGCTATATATTTGGTGAATCTGTGAATTAAGTAAATGTAAAGAAACCCACTTTAAAAAAAATGTATATCGAAGGGCTGTAGTTGATTTTAGAAAAACAAATGTATATATGTGGCCTTAAAAATAAAAGAATACAATATTTATGATTCATGTACCCACACATATGCTTTAAATTAATACTAATTCTTTATAAAATATTTTGAAGTTGCCTACCTATCTTTTATCTGTCACATGATTTTGTGCATGTATATTTACTTTTTTGATTTATTTGTTGTGCAAATTGGTTTAGGTTTAGTTAGATTTTTGTGACTTGGGATGAATAAAAAAAACTTTTCGCTTCTGGAATTGCTTTCGGTTACTGACATATCTGCATGTTTCATCATGTAAAGATTACTTTAAATGACTGTTTTATTTTAAAGGATATGATTAACGGTAGAACATTTATGAAATTATAGTCAAATTTTCAGTATTAAATCTCATAACAAAACTGGAATTGGTGGGCACACAGACTAAACATCAAGCTCATCTAGTATGGTTTGCCATTGTTGGGGAAGTTGGGGCTCAATCCCTGCCCTGATGGGCTGAGTTTGATTTTTCAAAATGTTTTTCCACTTTTCCTTCACATTGATCTAAGTGTGGGTACATTTCCTCAAATTTATAATTTCTTCACACTCCAGTAGTATATCAAAATGTGGGTAGCCCAAACAGATATAAGCTGAATACTGTGGATGAAATAAAAAAGTCACATAATTTAATATTTTTATCTTTAATTCTCTAACTTATGCTTTCAGGAAGAAAAGCTCAGGTCTGGTTGGTTCACTTGTAATCCCGGTAGACGAAGGATTTGAGGAAGAAAAAGTTGAGGAAACTAAATGCTCTGTGTCTACGTCTTTACATCACACACAATTTATCAACTTTGCAAATGCCAGGAAAAGGCAGATAGAAAAAAGGGTATGTATTGTTTTATTCCTATCAGCCTTTAAATATCAAGTTTAGTGAATAAACTATCTCAATCATGTCAAATTAAGATATACAGTACTATTTTTTTTATTGCCTTGTGGTATAATAGTAAGAGATGCCGGATGATTTTTAAGGTGATACATTTGTTAACTCTACTTTGCAAAGGGGATGGGAAAAGTGAAGGATGGAATCTATAGCTACAAAATATATTTTCGTAGCAATAATGATAGTATGCTTACATAACTGAAATAACTTTTATAAAGTATATGCTTACCCATATAATTTATATAAATTTTAATGTTGTTACATTTTCATTTAATTTATTTGAGGTTTTCAACGTGTATGATCTAAACCGACTGATTATATCAACACACAACTTATAATATAACTTATATCTAGAACATACACAACATATACACCCCCCCCCTTACAACCCC
>CABFOV010000438.1:43731-64829 GCA_902141375.1 Timema poppense | reverse complement strand
CCTTCACCCCCCACCCCCCCTCACCTTTAATTCATCACTGTAAAAAGATAAACCCACATTTCACAAATAATAAATTTTTTGACCATGTTGGGAATTGAACCCCTGGCACCCTTAGCTCGGTAGATAGCCATACTACCGACTAAGCTAAGGTATCTGATAATGTTGTTACAGGCTGTACTCATGTTTTAATGTAATGTGAGCTAAAAACAAAAATGAAAAAATAATTTAACATGACACAAAATTAACCAGGGGTGGACCAGGACACCAGGAGATAGCTCGGCTAGCTGATTTGGGCTGCCACAACTATTTTGAACTGAATTAAAGCTATCCATTCAATTATAAATTATTTTAATAAAAAGGCGTAGTGAGTAGGTCTTAGAATTCCAAAAATACTTAATTGTGAAGATATACAATACATGTAAAACCATCCTGTTTGTTGTTCCTTGATGTTGTTTATAAAACATGTAAAAGTGTTTGTTTAGTTAATACTGACTGTTACTAACTTAATAATCTACGCAAGTAGTGGATGGAGGATCATTTTACAAACCAAAATATATAAAAAATAGACTCTCAATTATTGTCTTAAAATTTAAAAGCAGCTTTGCTCATGCCATTATAAAGTAGAAGTCAATCTTTTAAGTGGACTGAACTGCGACATAATCATCGATAATGTAGCTGAAATGGCCTCTGGATTAAATTTACTAATAATTAAAATATAAATACTTCACCTTACCACTTGGGCTTACACTTTAATAACATTAAACAAAAACTAAGTTTTTAACTCTTTTTTTTTTAGGGTGGGAGGGAGGCAGATAGGTAACTGGGGGCCCCCACAATCAAAGTTTGCCCAGGGCCCCATGTATGCTAAACGCAGCCCTGGTACCTACATTCTTGTGGACACCCTTAATATATACCCAATCGAGATCCAAATCCACCAAGCTAAACTAGGCGAGCTTTATGTTTAATCTGCATTCCTCCCCCCCCCCTCCCCCCACTTATCCAAGGTCTTATAGTGCTAGTCAAAATTTTATGGATAATATTTAATTTACTTTTAAAATGTTGATTTTATTGCAAAAATGCCTAATTGTTGAAGCCGCGAATTTTTTTCATTGCAAAGTCGGAGTTGATTTTTGTTTCGAAGTGAAGACAGTGTTTTTAAACTTTTCATGCGCCTAGTGTGTGTGTGCTACCATTTGTTTTATCAAAAATGTTGTGTTCATGTTTAAAAAAACCTTTTATAGATATGTTTTATTAGTTAGAAAAAAAATTACTATAAAATTGTCACTCCTTAGATGAGATATATATTAGACAGTAATTAAATTTACTATTTAAATTTAGAAAATCCATTAATATATATTTAATGTTGTAGCTATTTATCTTTTTATTCATCAGGCGTCTGCTAAGAGCAAGAAGCGAGGAGAGGAGCTGTTGGACATGATTCGGTTGGATGCCATGAGCTATTCACTTTTTGATATTGCCCCAATCCCTTATGAAGTCTACATGAAAAGCTATGGTCGGTCAAATGCAGTGCAGGTTTGTTCACACTATTTTATTCAATTATATTTTAGAAGTTTAATGGCACAATTCATTTGTGCAATATAGCTAACTGAATTTAATAAATATAATACTGTATCATGTATAAGTAGAATTTAAATTTCTCCAAAAATATACCAATAATATTTTAATCTATTTTTCCCTTTGTTTATATTTGTATGCAAGTTTAAATTCTATACACCCCAAATTGTAAGGCCAATCTTTATATTTTTTTAATTTACTCAAATTATTTATATTATTGTAAGGCCAATCTTTATATTTTTTTAATTTACTCAAATTATTTATATTATATTTTAGATTGTTATGAACATAAAAAAATAAATATGTAACATTAAAATAAAGAGTAGTTGACGTCTTTAAATAAAAAAACAAAAAATCCTTTTGGTTCAAACATTGCTCCAATGATTTCCATTAAATTCCGCCAATTTTTAGAACATAGGGTACTGTGCATATGTGACCATATTGCTAAAGTCTGTAACTGAGCAGACTGGTTATTGGGCGGAAAAGAATATGAGACAGGAATAAAGAAGGTTTAGTAATGATACAACCTTAACATGAAAGTTAAGGCTTCCACTTTCTCTTGCACTTAAACAATATAAAGGAAAGCATCTCTTTGTCTGGTCGGTATACCACAAATAGATTAGTGCAAGACTGTGTCAAGTACAACTTATTACAAAATTATACGCCTACTATAGCAGTATAGGACTTACATATTTAAAATACTTCTTTATATTTTTATATGAAACTAGGGAGATTTTTCTCTCTTTGGAATACGTCTTCAATAATAAGTAAACAGCTGCATTTTATATGAGAAGGGAAGTGAAAGGTTGTTTATAGCTAAATCTTTTCACTTAACTCATTTTCTTGAATATTGTTTTAAAACATTATAAAAATGAACTATATATACATTTTCATTTAGTAATAGTTAGCACACGTTTATTTAAAAACTAGTCTTATTCTTTATTTTAGATGCAATAATATTTGTTAATTTAAAAAAACTATTTTAATTTTTTTTAATGTGTTCTTTTCATTGCAAAAATATATTTGTTATTTTCATTTTAATTACAATTATTTATTTTAGTCTAAACATTTCAGTTTGTTAGGTTTTAATTTTTTGAACTCAAAACGCTACTCAATTTGACTCATAATCAGAATCTTTCTGAGAATCATGCTCAGGCTCAACTTGAATAAAAAACTTGAACTCTTTGACCCTTAAAAACTTACCACAATTATATATTACAAATTGACTGCTATAAACAGTGCTAGGAACATTATTAAGTCTTAAATTAGTAAATACACCTACATAAGATATAAGAGTTTGAGTTTATTCTCTTATCAT
This sequence comes from Timema poppense, assembly GCA_902141375.1. NCBI lineage: Eukaryota > Metazoa > Arthropoda > Insecta > Phasmatodea > Timematidae > Timema > Timema poppense. Next base: position 61,936 of record CABFOV010000438.1, on the reverse strand, counting down.
GATTTAGGCTATTTATTTACAAGCTACTTTGGCAATATTTAGTGAAGTTAATTTTGGCAAAAGATAAATTGTTTTTCAGGCATTGGCTCAAACCAACGAAGACAACCTCTCAGAGGAAGTGCAGACTGATGAAATCATCTGTAAAAATAAGTGGACGCAAAAGCCCATTTCTTTTTGCACAAAGATTGACTCCAAGGTTAATGACAAGAAAAAAGATTTGTTGATGTTTTCTCAGGTAAATGGTTTTTATAATCATTTTTGATTCTGTATAGAAAATTATATACACCCTAAATATACACCATGGTTCCTTAAAATTAACCTGCCTCTTTCTATATTCTCAGATTTATTCAAGTGAGTTAACGATAACCCAAATATGCATTCAGATGTATAGCACCTAAACATTGTTTATAGTATTCTTTTCAGTAATTAACAACAGACTATTGGGGAAATGTTTATTTTCTGCCATAAATTTGTGTTTACACTTGCTTTAATTGTTAATATTCATGCAATAATGAGTCTGCTTTTACTTCACTATTAATTAACCAACAGAAGGCCTGGCCTACTCACTTACATAGCCTAATACTTGTGGGATCTTTATTTTACATTTTATCTCATTATCCGTTCAGGCTATCCACATTTGATTGCACTTATAGAGTAGAGATAAAAATAGTAGAGTTTAGAGGAAATGTGCATGCAATTGTGTGGGGGGTAGAGTGGGAGATCATTTAGGAAAAAACACCCTCAGGACATCCATTCAGGACTTGAACCCCAGACCTCACAAGTTTATTCCGCTTGACCACTGTCGTAGGTTGAGATTTATTGAGTACTGGTATAATCTTTTTTAATGATTTACAAAACATGATTCATTTTTTATGTAACTTATTTACTGTAGATATCTAAAAACAATGTGAAAAACACTGTACAATAATGCAATGCAAGTACCATATTGGCCTAAATATAGTACACCCTCGCTCTTAATACAACCTTAGAATTTTGAAGGTTTCCTACATAAAAAATTAAAATGTCTTTAATATACCTTGAGGGAAAAACTTAACAAACCTTAGGCCACCTGATTGTTTTTCTTGATGCGCAGGCACTCCTAAACATTTCTTCATATTTTCCTCCAAAGTCATATTTTAACTTCGAAAACACCAACCTTGCTAGCAGCATGCACGTTATTTGTTTGTTGTATTTCACATACATTGCTCTTAATTTAAAATTCATATCATAGCTTCTTTTCATTCCCTTGTTTACTCGAGATACCAAAGAAGCTTTTGTTTCAACATGATCACTCACTCGCGCACCTTCCTGAATGATTTTTAATACCAGTAACACAACACAAATTCTGCCACTAAATAACAGTGATCTGCTGAAGGGTGTGAATCCTTTCCTCTCACTTTGTTTTGACCTTGAGTATCTTATTAGATGCTTGTGATGATTTCAGCCAGATTATGCACAACATAACTTTTTTTCAGTGAAAAATGTTTGGCTGCTCATATAATATGAGTATTCATTTTGGAAGGACATATTTAGGAGAAAACCATCGCATTGTATTCAGGCCAATAAGGTAGATAGGATAGGAAGCCAAACTAAATGATAATTGGGTAAGCCTTGAATGAAAGAAAACAAACTTCTTTTTTTGTTTTTAATACTTTATTTACACCTCCAACTTCTTATCAACTTTAACAGTCAGAAAAGAAGAGAGAAGTCTTATTGGTTTCTATCAAGGCCTAAACTAACTTTACTTTCAAGCTGATTTCCTTCCCTATCACTTTTATTACATTATTCTATTGTTTCCACACGGTTTTAATATGTTTCCAGATCTTTAGCCAATTATATATTTTATTTACTTTAAACATGTTTATGTTTTTGCTGATAATATAAAGAAAGTATTTTCAAGTTTTATTTACACATAATAGATATGCCCTTATCCTGTTCATGGAAATATCACTAGGTGATGTAAGATAAATGTCAATAATTAACCATGTTTTGTTTACTAGCCCATATCACTATGCATTCACTTCATTTTGATAAAATAATCTTTGATATGTCATGTTTGAGAAGTTGTATAGGAGGAAAATGGGGGCCATGAGAATTAAATTTGTTTGGAGCATGTTATTTTTCATAAGTATAAACATGATTTGGAATAAAGTTATCTGGAAAAGAGTGGAAGTACATGAGATAGTAGAGGAATCATGGGTGAGATGGTATGTCCATGTAATGAGGATGGAAAAGAAAAGAATACCAAAGAGAATGATGGAGATGAAGTACCTATGTAAGTAAACGAACACAAGGGAGACAGGGAAGGAATGGGAGTAGCAGATAGCAGCAAGTGTGCAAGTGAGAGGAGAAGAATGGTGAAAGAAAAGAGGAAGATGGAGGAATTTTACTTAGCTTACCCGGCCACCGGCTAGAAACAAGTGATTATGATAATTATGATGATAATGTCCCATGTTTACACTTGATAAAAACAGGCATTGGCGACCACATGGCTTAAGGCCCCACTTTCATAATATAATGAATTAAGATTGATAGGAAGACAAGGAACAGATGGCGGAAGGGAATATGGCGGAGTGTGAAGGAGATAGGAGAGGACTGGGCCAAAGTGCAGGAAGAGAGGTAATGGGAGTAAAGGAGGTGGGGGAGAGACTTATGTTACAAATAGACCCCTCTAGTGGCTAAAATTGGTTCATGATGATGATGATAAACATTAATAGGGGAGTTAGGGTTTGAATCCTAGCCAGATATACTTATGGCAATTTTCCTTTTCCTACCCACTCTCCTATCACTAAAATGCAGGTGTAGGTTTTATGAATTAAACCTTTCCTAACTCTGTATTTCATGAGCATAGATAAATGTGTTTCGGAATGTTACTATGGTGATTTAAAACAAAGTGTATACATGTCTATATTGGTTTTTTATGTTCCAGGAACATTTGGGCGTAGGTGGAGATTTCCTTGAAGAGAACGCTCTAGGGTGGAGTAACAGAATTAAAACTGATTCAGCAAGATTCAATCAATTTCTATCTACAACTGGACAGGTATGAATATAAATCACAAATAATACTCTAAAACTGTTAAATAATATGTAATGGCATTTTTTAAGCTAGTGTTTTTATAAATTTGGAGAATGAAAAATAGTTTCTTTTCTTTTTGCTGTATATTTTCAGTCATTAAATACCTAATTTGTTTTTTTGTAAATGCCAGGCCTTTATGGGATCCTGAACTTTGGGAAATTAGATGCTCCTGAAACTCTGGTGGGAAAAATTATTTCCCAGATTTTTTTGGAAAAAAATTAGTATCAAAGAGTTACAACTAAGGAACTTTTTCAATTTCACAGTTGTAATGTTCATCAACAATAGTATTGATTTATCAAAGTTAAATTAACCTTATTTTCCATTAACCCCTTGACGTGCTTTGACGAGTAATGCTCGTCATAATATACTACCCCACACAGATACAATGACAAGCAGGGTTAGCACATTGTGTTTTTGCTTGGACTTAATAGATGGCAGAAGAGATCTGAATAAAACTTTGTAGTTTTATATCTGTACAATATTTCAAGCAAACTATTTCCTTTTTTACCCCCTTTTATCTTTTCATGTATAGCAGGTGTGTACTTAAATTCTTCAAAGTTTAATATTACCTTATTTTTGGTAATTAGAATGTACAACATATAAAAATCACTAACATAAACTGCCGCCATATTACTTCTTCAGGTCATGTTGATATTGCTTGAAGAAAGCTATACACAAAATGGTGGTGAGCTGATAATGAACCCTGTTGACCTTGGGTTCAGCGATGGTTTCACATCTCTGGGAGTATCTGATGTTCCGTTCCTCGCTGAACGAGCTGTCACCTCTATTTGCTTCCCTCATCACCTCACTACAATGCTCCTTACTGTTCATCAACGCTTACAAAGGGTAAGCTTACTCCATTTCGCCAGTATTTGTAGATACAAATGTGAAATAGAGAAAAACATCCACTTTTGTGATCACATTCTATAAGGTGTCAGTCTTGTAATATAATATATTCTTGGTGATGAGGAGGTTCATATCTCAGTTAGGTGCACTACTGTAGAGGTGTGCACTGTTGCTTTCCCATCATGTCTTCATGCTAATTTGTGTAAACTTCCTAATAACTACCCTCTTCATCCTTAACCCTTTGATTAAGCTGTCAATAATCATTTTTCTAGACATTGCTATTATAATATTAAGAAAATGTCATTAATTCTATTTGATCGAAGTACGATTACATCAAGGTCTGCAGTGAAACATTGTCACTTGAACTCAAATATTTGAGGTTAAAGAGATATATTTAGTCGTTATTTTTCTTAAAATAGTGTTTTTTTTATGAATTTCATAGGCAGCTTCTACAGACAGCAACCCCGTCCTTGGCCGCAGCCTGATCTGCGTATGGAACACCCTCGAGCCTTCCTCGCCACAGAAGATCTTGGTAGCTGGACAAGAGGTGACTGCATGCTACTTGGAGTCATCACATGCGGGACTAGTTTTTGGAGGACTGGCAGATGGCTCTGTGTGCATATGGGATCTAAGGGAACCGTCCTCCTATCACACAATGGTGACTGCTGCCGACCAATCACAGTGGATCATCAGGTCGCCAACTTATAACACAGGTAACAAACACTGCATGCCAGAATCCTGACTTCAATGTTTTAGTATTGATTTCAATTAGGAGTGGACTAATCATGTCTTTCACTTATCTGGTTGATGCTGGTCATTTGTTGACGATCACATATGCCCTTATTTTCAATATTACAAATCTAATATGCTATAGTGACACATAGCACTTTTTAAATAGATATATAGAGCTTCTTTAAATACGTAAGAAATTTTAATAAGAATTTTTAAAACATATAAAAATAATTAGAATGGAATATTTTGTGGCAAACATTTCAAAGGGAGGGTGTGGTGATAAATTAGATAAGTGTTGTAAACCCCCTTCTACAAATCCAAAATTCTTAAGTTAGATTAGAAGGCATATAAGGCTACCACAGGCATAATCATCCAAAAGTGAAAAATATATGGCTTGAATAAAAAACCAGTGGTGGGGGTCCATGTAAGCATTGAAATCACTGCTTGCCTACTGTCAGCAAAGTTATTATTCTATTAAATAGATTAAAACAACTTAAATATTATTAGAATCCCAAAAATAATATATTTTGGCAGCCTCTTTATTTAAGCCTTATTATTTTTCAATTGTGTCTGTGGGGTTGTCATCTCCACGAAGCCCACGGTAGCAGGATAGCTTACTAAAAGCAATCTCAACAGTGCCTCTATTTCCTTCAAATGGAATGAAGGTTGAAAGGGAGGGGACGAGTCTAAGGCCCAAGAGTGTCTTATATGTCCCCTATGCACTCAGTAGAGGTAGAATAAAATCAAAGTTTATAACTGCCTCTCGCTGTCATGGAATGTAAGAATAATTGTAAATATCCACCTAGTGCCCATTGTCAATGTTGGAGCATGTGCAGTGTCAATTATACTTTAGTTGTGTTTACTGGGGGGTCTCGTACGGGTCATAATTTGTTTTATTAAGGTGTTAGTCTTTATATTTTATTTATTATTTATTTTAATTTATTATAAATTTATATTTTCAATATGTGTGTGTGGGTAATGAGGAATGTGTAGCGAGTAAATTATTAGTGAAATCTTTTTCAACTTTTCAAGACTTTGCTTTTAAAAGTGAGAGTGTTAAAACTGGTAGACCGACACCAGCGGATCTTCCGCAATACACTTTCAGTAATTTTTAAAGTAAGTCTTAATCCATAGATTTATGTTAGTTTATTTTTATGAATTTTTTTCTGTTCTTCTCCCAAAATGGTCATCTTAAAATTAGTTCATGATTTATAGTATATTTTGACTTAAATTATGCTCCCAAGAATTTAATGGAAAAAAATAATAATTCAATGCTGCTTGCCCAGCTCCCGAGCCCGCCAACCGCCACTGTAAAAAGCTGACCCAGGCCATAGCATAGAAACAGTAATAGATGTTTGTAAAGTAAATTTGACCATTATAGTTCCACATCAATCACGTTATTATATTATTTGGTGACAGAATTTGTCATTGAAGAACGTTTTTCACTGTGCTGACTTCTTATGTGAAAGTCAATTTTCCCTTGGTGTTTTAGATCCTTTATTCCTCCTTTTGCTCTGTTTAAGTCAAAATTTCATATCATGCACTTCGCCAATGTGCAATTATTGTCCAAACTCGATATATCAATATCAATAACCTCGAGTCTTAAAAATATCAATATCAAAATAATGGATAGTAAAACTTTGCTTAGACTAAGCATGGTCACTTATATGAATACCAGTATTTAAATAATCTAGAGTCAAAATATGTTTAGATAAAACAAGGATGTTTATACAGTAGGCCCATTGCTTCTTTGGTGCTGACTGACAGCTCACAGCTGACTTTTGACATTCAACATTTAGGTATATACCTAAATGTTGACTGTCAGAAGTGACAGATGCTAAACACATGTTTTTGAAGATCATATGGTTCAGCGTAGGGATGCATAATTTTGTCTGTTAAATTTTCAAAGCTGTCAACTGTGAGCTGTCATTCAGCACCAAAGAAGCCATGGGGCTACTGTAGCAAGGCTCATACATATTAACGTCCTTTCTTGAACCTAACATGCAAACTCTTACATAAGCTAAAAACAACTTTATAGTAATCAAAAATTAAGTATCATAATAAATAAAAGTATAAATCGTGATTTGTATTGTTATATCTCCAAAAAAGCCTGAATATTTGTGAAAACACTCAAATATTCTGTGATCCATTTTATAACTTTAAAATCTTCAAAAACAGATACAATCCTTGGTATATCTACTGCTCTGCTCTCGAGAGCTGAAGAAGGAGCTTGATTATGTGTCTCATATGTTTTAGTTTTTAACCTGTTTTGTATTTCTCTTTTAATATGAACATCTATAGTTTGTGTACACACCAAGTCTTTTCATTTTGATTTATTCTTTGAACAATCTAAATAAAAGAGTATTTTAAAAGTGGGAACTTTCTTAGTTTTATGCTTTAGTTGTGATATGGTGTTTGGTTTATTTAGCGGAAATTCTCAGAGAAGAAGGTCATCTCGGACCAGTGGTGGCCTTGCAACCATTTCTTGAGGCAGAATCCAAGTCTGACACATATTATTCAAATGAACTTTCTCCAATGCAGGTAATAAATATTTTTTTTTTTACATTTATTGTTTCATCGCATTAACATTTCAAAGTTTAATTATTTTTGAAGGATTTAACAACCATAACAACATAAATAAACTAGAAATATAATGGAATATCAAAGAATAGAAATAGTAACTAAATGGTAACTTTTTTGCTATAATCCATTAAAGCATTAATACTTTCAGTTAAGTGTTAGGTTAATGGTATGGGGTTTGGTTGTTAAGTTTGTCCTATAATTATGTTGTGGTTGAAGCACCAAGAACCAGTATTAAATCTCTCTAAGACAAATTCCAACTCAAACTTTAGAAACATTTATTTTTTGAATCTTGAATCCTATATTTTTTTGAATCTCAAATATACTTAAGGATTTGAGTGGCCAAAGATTCGAGTGTCACATCCCTAATATTTAAAATATATTCTACCCTCTTTACTATCTCCTCATGGTAAAAGTGCAGGTAGCTTAGGTAGGTAGTAAGACACAAAACACAACAACAAAAAAAAGGTTGATTTTTTTCTTTTTTAAAATTTTGTGACCGTTACATTTAGAAAGGATCTTGTTTTAATCCTAACGCTGACTTCTGATTAATCTTTTAATAGTATGGCAACTCTGGTTTGACTATCTAGTGTGTGTGTTTTGCAGGTGTGTAGTTTAGAGGAGAGTGGTATCATCATGGTATGGACAGTGATTCAGAGCCAAGAGAAAGGCAGCAAGAGTGGTATGTCTCAGCAGGACCTAGGTCTGGCACATTGGGGCAGGGTACTTCTCCACCGCAGCTCCACAATAAGAATACAAGACACCTTATCTTTGTAAGTTGTAAGGGAACTAAGGATGGTTACTTTGAATTTCTAGATTCCTTAAAGATTGTTTGGCTAAATTATATACAGCTATTGCAGTTTCCAGCCTGTGGCCTGGGTCAGTTTTTTATTCAAGCCATATATTTTTCTACTACCCGCCGGCTAGGCCTGTCATAGCTTCATATGCCTTATAATCTAACTCAAGATTAGGACAGACACAACATCCAGTCCTCAGGCGTTAATTAACCTGAGTGAAAGGGTTAACCCACATTTCACCAATGATACATTTTTTAGGCATGCTAGGAATTGACCCCGAGACCCTTAGCTCAGTAGAGAGACACGCTCTTGAATGAGCTAAGGTGTTGGATTACTGGGCTAAATCATGGTTTAAATAAGGAGAGTTAATTATCACACTTACCTTAGTGATACTATAATTTTAACGGTTTTAATAAAATACTGAAAATCACAAGAAATTGTTTCGATCAAACACTAAAAATACAATAAATTGTTTTAATTGATCAATAAAATACATAAAATGTGTTTGGATATTTTTTAAAGTTGTATGCAAATAATTTCTGTTCCAGTATCACTAAACTAAGTTTGTTGAACCACTAGAGAATTAAAATTAATATGAACAGATTCTAAATTTTAAAAAAATATAAGGGTCTGCGAGCTTGGGTTTTTATCATTTGAGTTGAACTCGAATACATCAAAAAGTCCCATAACTTGAGTAGATTTGTAATTTTAAAATGTTAAGCTTATATTAATAATTAGTTATCTTAAAATTAAAACAGTATATTGAAAATGTGACCAGTTAAAACAAGCATAAAATGTAAACACATCTTTAAAATGTGAGATTTTAAAAATATACGAAAACAACACATGTTCTTAAAATAAAAATTACACATATTTTTATGAATAATAAATAGTTTTGCAAAAAAAGTTTAAATAATGGAAATATTGGTTTCTAAGCTAGAAATAAAATAACAATTTAAAAATAAGTACAACACTCAAATAAAAATGTAATTGAGAAAATAATCAAAATGATTTCAACACCCGTGTCTTTCTTCTTCTTAAGTCAATTGGTAATAAATAAAATGATAGAATATTAGGAAATTGGTAGAGCACAAATAAAAGTAAAAACACTTAACACATATTTACACACACATCAATATTTCAATATTATAGGACTGAAATATTGGTGTGTGTGTAAATATGTGTTAGTGTTTTTACTTTTATTTGTGCTCTTCCATTTTCCTAATATTCTATCATTTTATTTATTACCAATTGTTTTTGCTCAATGCACTTTATTTCATACATAATATTCTTCTTAAGTCAACTCTGGATCTGCACATTAAGTCAGCCCTTCAGCTTGTTACCGCTCCCTGGGCCAAATTTAATTGGAGTTGGAACAAAAGAAGTGATCATGATTGCATATGGGAAATTAGTGTCATATAGTAATTGGCAATGTGGATGCAAAAGTAGGAAATGCAAGAGAGTAGGGTTTGAGGAGGTGTTAGGGGAGGAAGAATGGGGAGAGAGAAACAAGGTTAGAAGGCTGTTGGAGCTATGTGCAATAAATTAAATGAAAGTGGTAAAAAGCTGGTATAAGAATAAAAGAAAACGTCATAAAATCACTAGATACAGTTGAGATGTGGAGCAGAAGTCGGTGATGGACTACTTTATCATAGATGAAAAAATGAAAAGGCGGACTTTAAATATCAAGGTAATACCAAATGTGTTCTTAGATAATGACTACAGGTTGTTGGTGGCAGACATAAGGGCGTGCAAATGGATATTTTTTTATTACAAATATTCTTGAATTGAATTGTAAAAATTCTGAACTGAATATGAATAATTTTGAATTCAAATAGTTATAAGATGTACAACTTAGTATTTATTACCTACTGGTATGGATATTAAATAATAGATAAAAAAGATTAATTTTTATATCATTATGAATTGTTATCAATATTAACTAAGGTCTAAAAATTTCAAGTTAAATTTTATAAAAGCATTTAAACTCATAAAAAAGTTTGCAGACAGTTTGTTACAAAAGTTTTTGCAATTATATACTGGCTCTATATTAAATATTAGCTTGAATATTAACTTAGTAAAGGAACCCACTTAAGTTTATTATTTTTTCTAAGGTTCTGATTTGGGATTTGTAGATAAAATGAGATCCATATTCACAAAACTATTTCTAATAAATTTATTCAAAAACTTTGACTTCTCTTTGACATTTGTCTGTTTTGACTTCGATTCGCGAGTAAAATTTCGGATTTGAAAATTACCAAACTTTGCCAAAAAAAAATTATAGTTATAACACACATTTATGGGTTTTTATTTTCTTTAAGTTTCCTGCTCTTATTTCCATCACAAATTACTGTTATTGTAAAATAAAATCTTGAAATAATGATAAAAATCTTGTGATAATTAAGTTTATAATATTAAGCTGAAATAATATATTAATTACATTTGGAATATATCATTTTGTTAGTTATATTTAATACCTAAATTTATATAGCTATGCAAAGTATAATATTTTTTTCTAATACTAAACATTTTTTTAAACATTTGAACTTTGATATTTACTTTGGGAATATCTTATATTATTCAATTTGACTTCACTTCAAATTGAAAAAGTGGTCTTCACACACTTATATTAATTGAGAATAGCTCTTGGTAGCTTCAAGATATCACTTGATGCACTAAATAATTGCTTTATTATTGTTGGATATAATTATTATATAATTTACTAAATTTTCATTGTTGTCTTTATGATTTCTCTTCAGGGATTCTGTTCATCGCAACAACTTGCAGTGTTACGACCTGAGGATGGATGTACAAGATACTGAACATCTCTATGTGGCTACCAACACTGGACAAGTCGTGCATTGTCTCAAGAGTGGGGGCAAACCCTCTCCTCGGACCTATATTCCCAATTGTGGTATGTACCGTACAATTCCGACACAAGTGAAGAAATGTATTGCTAGTAGCTGCTATTTATTAGTGGACCATTCACTTAATTAATCCTTAAACTATCTAACACTTGAAGTTTTTTTTAGCACTGTGTCTTAATGACCTTTTTCTGTCTTACATCTATATAGTATTTATTTATTTAGCACCACGTCTTACTACCCGCTATACGCTTTAAGTACTAATTACGCTAATGGATTAGGAATTAGGAAGTTTGAATTAGAGGAGGTGAACCCGCGTTTGCGTGGAGGGGGAGTGGTAAACCATTTAGGAAAAACCACCCCCAGTACACCCTACCAAGATTCGAACCTCGATCTCCCCGTCCTCAGCAGTCGAGCTCAACACGACTAGCGCATTAACCAACTACGCCACCGAGGTGGGTCCTATATAGTAATGACACTAATGTGTTAGGGATGAAGAATGTTGAATTTATATGAAATTTACTCACATTTGCTTGGAAGGAGAGGGGAAACATATAGGGGAAAAAAACCTCAGTACAGTATTTGAACCTCGTGTCATTCATTGGCAATCCAACCTATAGTGACGCCTTAGACCAGTAGACCAGCCAAACTCAACTTTTTTCTTTCTTGGGCCACATACATATGTTTGCTACATTATGTGAGCCACAACATAGTGCACTGTAACTCATAATATAATAATGTAAAAAAAACTCAAAACCTTAATGTATCTAAGTGTTTATTTTAAATTAATGTTAGTTTTGATGTTGAGACAAACTTTAGACTATTTCTGTTAAATCAGGTTTATCCCTAGAAGGAAAACCTCTTTTCCCTTTATGAGTTAATTGTATTATATTTCGAAGAAGGTATAGGAAAGGCGGATAGAAACATATAGAAGGGACGAACACAGTATGGCTTTTACATTGAAAAGAAGAACACAGTTCACACTTTAAATAGCTGCCATTGGCCAAAGAGGTAATGGTAGCCTCTTAAAGATAATCGTTCGTCACCGCCCAATCCCCCAACCTAGGTTTCATTCTATCGGAACTCGTCAGGGAGGAGTGTGAAACGCTCCCCTTTTGTTTTGTTTTTTTTGTTTCCTCTTTTAGGAAGTTGTTTTGCGCATTTCACACTCCTCCCTGATAAGTTTCGAAAGAATGAAACCTAGGTTGGGGGATTGGGCGGTGACGATCGATTTTCTTTAAGAGGCAACCATCCAATAGCAGCAATGTAAAGTGTTAACTGTGTTCTTCTTTTAATTATAAAAGCCATAATGTGTTTGTCCTTTTTATATGTTTCTATCCATCTTTCCTATACCTTCTGACAAATCAGGTTTATAATTTCTACATGCTAAGTTCTCATTATGTCATCAAGGTGAGAATCAGTAAGCTGATTTCTATATATGGTCTTCACATATTTCATTTTTGAATAGGATGATTCACAAAGCTATGTTTATGTGAACAACGTGAGCCGCAGGTGGGCACATTTTGAACACTCATATTTTTCAGGCACTAATTTCCAAAATTTGGCATACACCTTTCCCCCCCTCTGTTCTTTAAAATAACTTCCATATTTATATTGTTTTTTTGAACTTGATAAATTCTTCAAATAGCTTTGCATAGTTGTATCCCAATTCAGCTTGTTGTGTAATAATTTCTGTTCTAAGTGCCAGAGATTTTCTACAAGCAACAGACAATGCTTAGTTAATACTTTGTAAATCCTGAAATCTGCTCTTAAATTCCTTGGATAAGGCAGCTAAATAATTTGAAATTATCGTATAATTTTCTCGAGAAATGTCAATACCATCTTGTTTAGCTTTTGTTTCGGTTGGAAAATTATGCAGTATTTGGTTCTGTATTCCCTTGTAATGAATGTTACTTTCTCTTCAAAAGAAATGCTTTATTCACCATTTGCGAAATAATTTTATTTTTACCCTATAAACCACAATTGAGCTCACTAAGTTTTTCTTTGATGTCACACAGAAAATAACTTCACTATAGTTACTGTTCATTTTTTCCTTAAGACTTTTAAATTTTCTGTGGTTCAGTTCTCGTGCTTCGAAATAATTCACTATATTTATTACGTTTTTCATCATGGTGTCTACTTCGGCAATGGTGATACTTGCTGCTAAGTTTTCTTGGTGAGTGATACAGTGAAATTATAAGAGATTTGTTAAAATGTATTTAATTTTCGGTAGGGAAACAAATTCCTTTTCAGATCAAGTCATTGAAGGACATCTGCCAATTTTTTTAATATCACTATCATTGTTCTCCAGAAAAGTACTAATAATATCGAGATAATCTATGTCTTTGTTTTTATTCTTCATATGAAGAAATTTAAAAAAAAATCTTCGTGAATAGAATTCTGTTCAGTACAGTACAAAAACAGAGCATTGTGTTATTGCTGTAATATCAGTGCTAGAATCAAAAGCCAAAACAAAATATTTACTATTTTTCAAAACTTTTATGATGCGATCAGAAATATATTTTGCAATAGCTCCGATATGTCTAACTCAGGTAAAATCAAAAAGCTGCATTTTTTTAATTCACAATGTTATTTAATTTGTATTCCTAAATTTATCAAATAATACATTGGAAGCAATGCTGAAACATTTTTTCACAACCTCTGCGTCAGTAAATGGTTTCATATGTTTACCTAGTATGTAACAAATTCCATATGATGCTCTGGTCACCGCTGCATCTTGTGATATCGCCACTGACATAAAATTTGTTGCTGTTTTAATGACTACTAGAAGAAAGTTAACTTTTAACATCTTAGTAAAGACCCGCTAGAAAAAATGTCATTAAATGGTTTGTGTTTTGTGGTATGATGACGAACAATGTTATTTTTTTAAATATAACACTTTCACAACAAATCAAACACGTTTCCGAACAATTTTTATTTGGCCCAACAAAATATTCTTCTTACCAATTGTCTTGAACCACTCTATTTCCATTGGATATTTTTATTAATTTTTTTATTTTGAAGACACTCCTGCCACTATGGATAGTTAAATTATTATAAAACATTATGTTACAAAACAGTCACAAATATGCTGTATCCATTTTGTGTAATTGACACTTGAAATTAATATAAGAAACAAAACTGTCACACATCGACGTTATTAAGCAACTAAACAAACATGTTGTGAATTCGGTCATGAGAAAAGTAGATCGTGCAAATTGGTGGAATGTCAGGGAAACAGTGAGCAGATATTGTGAGCGTCAAGCAGGTTGTAGGTGCCGCCTGTGCCCACTTGCTGACTAACCGATTGCTCCATTACCAGAAGAGAGGCAGACCACCCTCAAAGGAAAATTGAGAAACACAAAATATCTTTAATAATGTTATTCTTTAATACAAAACCTAAAATATGATTTAGTTATTTTTTCTAACTCTTTTAAAATAAAATATTGCCAACTATTGTTTGTAGGCCATACCTCATCCAGGCTCAAATCTCAAATTACACTTAATTTTTAATTTATTTTGGTGAATTTCTTAAAGTTAAGTTAAACTTTGGCCTTAACTGGTCTTTTTGTTAGGGGACAAAGAAAAATACACATACATGATTTGTACTGCTGGGATATTCTTGTTACTTTTAATCACTCTTTTAGAGATTCTTGTCACTTTTCTTACTTATTTGAAGACATTCCAGCATTTGCATCCCTGAAGTTTGGATATTTAAAAAATAAATGTAGTGTTGGATAAAAATATTGTACTTTTGCATATATATGTAAATTTAGGTATTAAATATAATTTACAAAATCCTGGCTTTTGAAGATAATTAGTATATTTATTTTAAAATGATAAATTAAGTTATTAACATAAAATGTAATTTAATTATTTTATATTTCTCTTATACGAACACTAATTAATTGGTGGTGGAAATAACAGCAGAAAAAGAAACTCAACATCAACAGTTTCCAGCCTTTGGGCGGGTCAGTTTATTAAAATACATCCATATTCGTATATCCTTCTACCATTATTCCTCCTTTTGTAGCTTGCAGCCTTAGTTTATTTAGAGCAATGGTTCCCAACCTGTGGTCCATGATTCAAAGTGCCCACCCCAAAACAAACAAAGTTTGAGATACAACTGGCCTATCTCGTGGCTATGCTCTCCCATTTTAATCACCTAAATTTGCAGCTACAGGGTTCTGGAAATGAAAAGTTTGAAGGTGTCGCCAACATTTTTGTGTTTGAAGACAAACTTCACACATTTCTGTGCAAAATTGATCTGTGGATTTACACAGTTCAAGAGAAAAACTATTCAAAATTTCAGATGTTGAAAGCTCTTGCTGATGATAATAACCATGCTACCGTCACAGATGAGATCCAAAATAACATGTTGTGTCACTTACAAATACTCATGGACAAATTCACATGTTATTTTCCAGAATATGACAAAAATTAAACCTAATAACTCAAACTATCAACTATCCTGAATCAGCGGTCACTTATTTGTACTAGGTCATGTTTTAAAAACATAGATTGTTTTAATGATTATCATAACATAGAGTATTGGCAATACTATTAACTTACGGCAATCAACCCTATTTTTTAGTATATAACAGCAAGTTTTTAGACCTTTTAGGAGAATGAGCTGAAGAAGGACGCCACTTGACAAGGGGCTGTTACGAAGTGCTCTACATACTCATCTACCAAGTTACGGCAACTTCGCGGGGGAATATTATATGGCTTGAGTTCCTGTTCATTACAAAAGAGGACACCCCAAACCATTTTGAAAGTCTGAGTAGTATAACCTTTTATCGCCGGGCGGTCAGATGTTTGACACCAATTAGAGTGATAGCACCAAAGATAGGTCAGAGTACAGAGATGGCAGAACTGCTCAGTAGGGACATTGATAGAGCAAGAATCTTTTACTAAATTCCTTCATTTAGTTCTAAAACCTACATCACATTTATGCACTTGGACGGTAATCAATCTCTCTCACTAAACAAGATCAAAACAAACCCTACAATTATTTGCCGCGGCCTACCCATCACACTAAGCCATCCTGACATATCGGCCCACGGTAGGGAGAGTAACGACACTCCTTTAATTTTTCCTATTATTCTCCTATCACGTGAAAACTTTTTGCTATCTGCTTCTCCCATCTCTTTTTTGGCCTCCCTCGAGGTATATATCCTAAACATTTAATTTAATTCATTTTCTTCATCCACATTACATGCCTATACCATCTCAGTCTTGCTTCCTCTACTATCTCTTGTACTTCCTGTACCTCCACTCTTTCCCAGATAACTTCATACCTAATCTTGTTTCTTCTCCTGATAGCTAACATTCTCCTCACAAACTCCATTCCCATGGCTTCCACTTTCCTAGTCTCTCTTCTTACATTCAATGTCCATGTTTCTGCTGCATGTGTGACAATGGGTACAAAATAGGCCCTGTACATCACTTTCTTACACTTCAAGGGCACTTCTCCTCTCCATAGCAGGTCTCTTACATATCTATAAGACAACTCTCGCTGCTGTCCTCTTCTTATTAGATCCTCTATACTTCCACCTTTAGTCTCAATCCCGCTTCCAAGATATTAAATGTTCTGTTTTTTCCTCAGCTCTACTCCTTCCAGCTCTATAGTTTTACTACTTCTTATCCTCTTCTACACTCTTTCACTTACTCATTCTATCCTTTAGCTGTTCCTGTACTTCCTCTTTCTTCTTTCCTTATACCATCAAGTCATCAGCAAACATCATGGTCTTCATTTATTCCTCTCCAAGTTTTCCTGCCACTATATTCATGATTATTTACATTACCATTACAAATAGTAGTGGTGAGAGAGCACTCCCTGCTTCATTTCTTATTTGGAACCACTTTGCCCTCCCAATATCTGTCCTCCCACTCTCCGTCTTAACACATCAATATATACCTGCTTCACCTGCAGCTCTTATCATTTTCACAGTCATTTCATCCATACCAAGTGCTTTTCCTCATTTCATCCTCTTTAATGCATCCTCCTCTTTCAATCTGGGACCGCTTTCCTCCTCTTCTGCTATTTCTTCCTATTCCTCTGTTTCACTCTCATTCCTTTCCTCTTCCGAGTTAAATATTTTCACAAAATTTTACATCTATAGTTCCGTTTATTCCTCTCTTGTCTTCAACATTCTTCTTCATCTATCATTCTAACATTTTGTCTTTTTTCTCAACTCCTGATTTTACTTGGCTATATATCACCTTCTTACTTCCTTCCACATCCCGTTCTAGCATTTCCGTCAATTTTTGCATCCAATCCTTCCTGGCTTCCTGTAAAACTCGCTTCACTGTTTTCTTCTTCTCCATATATTCTTCTCTTCTACTACTTCCTTCACCCCGTCGTTCCACCAGGGTGTCTCCTTCCATTTCCTTTTATTACTTGCCCTCCCACATACCTCCTCTTCTGCTCCCACCAGACCATTCTTAAACATTTCCCATACAACCTTAACACTTTGTATCCTATCCTTGGGCATTAAGCTTTTTTGCCTTTCTTGGATCTAGCTCTCTTTCCTTAATTGTTAATTTTTTGTATTTATTTCCAGATGGCTTCACTTCTGCCAAATGCATAGAAACATGTCCTTTTGATCAACCTTTCTTCTTGGTAAGTGTTACACTCTGGGAGTACTTAATATATATCACTAAGAAAAACTTCTTTCTTTTTGAGGTATTTTGCTGCATTAGGAAGAAGGTACAGGAAAGGTGAATAATAGGGGGGTGAAAGAAATATGGCATATGGCTTTCACAATGACAGGAAGAACACAATTCACACTTTAGATTGTTGCCCACTGAACAAGAAGGCGGCATTGTAAAGTGTGAACTGTGTTCTTTTTTCTTTATATAAGCCATATATTGTTGGTCTATTTTTATATCTTTCGATCCACCTTTCTTGTAACTTCTTCCAAATATAACTATTTGGGAATGCTTTTATTGTACAGGGTGTCTACTGGGTCACGAAAGTCACGAATTTTTAATATTTTGGTCATAAAGTCATGAAAATAATTTTAGTTTGAATTTCCCGCACATCGTAACAATGCGAATGCTTCAAAGATAGCGCTATCCACTCACTACACGTGATGGCACGCGACAGTAGGAAGTTGCCTGATTGTTTTGTTTGTGATTCCAACGACAAGGTTAACTTTCGCCATCTTGTATTAAATTTTAATTTGGCGTGCTACTTTTCTTGTGGGGTGTGTGAGTACATTATGTCGTGTGTGTGTCTACAAATAATGGTTTTCGAGTGAATGAATTGGAATTCAGGTTTTGTAGATGATATGGGAAAATACCAG
>CABFOV010000438.1:30123-42969 GCA_902141375.1 Timema poppense | reverse complement strand
TTTTTTTTGCACCGCGTCTTATTGACTGTTTGGGCTATACGCCCCCGAAGGTATTTTGTGATCCAAAAAGGTCACCAAAAAGTCACGAATTTTTGTTCCTCTAACTGAGTAGACACCCTGTTGTAAAAAGAAATGGTCTTTGTGTAAAGCTTTACACTTAATTTTAAACTAGATTATGGCTATTTGGAATAGAGCACTAGGCTAAATCATGGTTTGGATTAGGAAGAATAGCCAGCACACTTACCTTGGTGATACTGTAGTAGAAATTGTTTATATAGGACACTAAAAAAACACAACACATTTTTAAGGACATGCTTTCACTGTCACAGACAGCTTCATCAGGTCAAGAGAGTAGACTGATGCTCTTGGTTGAACTGCAAGGTTGACTGTCCAGTGTTCTATCTAAACAATTTCTACTCCAATATCACCAAGGTAAGTGCGCTGGCTACCCCTCCTAATTTAAACCATAAACTAGATTATGGGTCACACCTGCTATTGAGCTGATTCTGACAGTTGTAAAACTAAATACAAGAAAAAAATGGCACTAAACTCCAAACCACTAAGTATTGCAAAGGGAATAGAACTTAGGAGAGCAACCTATTACATTAATTTTAATTTAAACTAGGAAATAGGGGCTTTATATGTCTCAAAAATTACTTTGATGTGTTTTAATGTGAATATATAGATCTAGAGTCTTCTGGTAAGTGTATAGGCCTTGCATTTCTATCCCCCTTTTAATGTTTATTGAATCATAAAATTTGGTAGCTACTAGAGGTGTGCATATCTTCAAAAACTTTGACTTCGCTCTGAAAATTCGTTCCCTTCGACTTAAACTCAAGAGAAAAATTCCGGAGTTGACAAGATTACAAAGCTTCATAAATATATAAATCTTGAGTGAGAGTTAAAACACACACTTATGTTTATTTCTTCTGCTGTTATTTCATCAAAAATTAGTGTTAATACAAAAAAAATTGAAACTATTTATATTACATTTTGTTATGATAACTTAATTTATCACTTTAGGATGAAATATTAATTGCGTTTTCAATATAGCATTTTGTAAGCTATATTTAATACCTAAATTAACATATGTTGCAAATCATAACATTTTATCTAATTGCAAATTTTTTTAAAAATATTTAAACTTTGATTCGGCTTTGAGAATATCTCATAATATTCCATTTGACTTTGCTTCAAATTGAAAAAATGGACTTCACACATGTCTAGTAGCTACTTTCATATTATATTTAAACATTCATATTAATTTACTATAGTACAATCCTGGTATATAGTATAGTATGATACAGTTATTCTTTTTTTGAAATGATATTTATTTATTTAAGGTTGGTGGGGTCGAGGGCAGTGTGAGACTTCACAGCCGAGCCTCTGAGAAACCCCTGACCATGCTGGCAGGAACAGGTGATGTTTTGGGACAAGGGCCACCAATCATAGCTTTACAATGGTCCCGATGTAGACCCTGCGTTTTCTTCGCCTTGGACACTTCCTCTAGGTAAAACTGAAAAATAAACTTGACACAATATGACCACTTTGTCACAGCCAAGTTTGGTATTTTCTATATGTGTTCTTATAAAATATCACCAACAAAAATTATGGTTTAAAGTAAATCTAAAAAGAGAGCTGGCAGCTTTGTACAATTAGTTCAGAACATTCGAAATAATCGAAGATTCATCATTTCTAACTAAATAGTGGTAGAGGCTCTTAATAACATATAATTGGTTATTTGGCTATTGCAACACAATATTTTACATGGTCTTTTCATATCCAGACCATTACTTCTTCTTCTGAGGTTCCCTTGATCTATGCTTGGTTGTGGTCTTCACTTAATTATAATCATGAGGTCAATTATCTGAGAATCCTGTCAAATTAACTGTTTATTTTTATAACTCCTCAGAATTCACGTATGGGACTTAAGCGCTGGAGACATGTATCCACAGTACTCTGTACCTTTTAGTGACAAAACGATTACCGCCATTCAGCTGTCACCACTTTCAGAGAGTGGAAAGGAAACTTCTCAACTGGTGAGGATTACTACTAAACCACTTTCAATAGAATTATAAATCCTTAGGCCTCTAAAAATCCAACATTATCAATTTTGAATCACATTCGAATCTTGGCTGACTTATTCGAAGATAATCCTAATCGAATCTTATGCTTAACAGAAGTTTCAAATCAGATCCAAATTGAATATCATGCCTAGAATTTTTTTTAGTTCGATCTGAATCAAATCAACTAAAAAAACTTGGGTTATAAACATTTTTTAAATCAATTTCAAATTATTTTAATTAAGTTGATTCATTTTTAAGATATTATTTCATCACAAACAGGTCATTCATCCATTACTTTTGTCTGATTAAAAATATATATTATTTGTATATTTGTATTAAAATTAAAGGCCTACAAGTACTCGTATTTCAAACTTCGAGCCGAGCTTGTCATTTAAGCTCAGAATCAAGATCGAAAATTTTTTAGGCCTTTCATTTTTGAGCTTCCTCTTGAAGTAGATACAAATCAATTTTTAAAACGCAATGTGAAGTAAAGGCTATTTAATTTAGATTATATCAGTGCTTTTATTTATAAATTATCATGTAACTTCTCAAATTTATAAAGTGAATAGCAAATTTCACAAAATAGAGCTTTAAAACTACTTTCGACAGCTGAACCAATTCAATATTTTCATGGATTTCGAATTATCCTCATTTGAAGTTACATTAAAATGACAAGGCAATGAATAAATAGGTCACTAAATTCTTCAAAAATCATTAATCTTACTATTTTTGCATGGCCCCTTTCTGAAATTATGATTTGGTTGGATTTAAAATTAAAAATTAAAAATACATCTTTTTTTATTTTCAAACCTAAGATATTTATAACATAATATATTAATACATTAAACTAGAAAACGAGCATTAGTTACTATTTAATGATATAATTATGTTGATTAACCTAGCTTTAATCGGTGTTGATCAACATTGCAATAAAGATTTAACCAAACTTAACATATTTAAATAAAAAAGCCATTTACTATTCATATTATATATTAGAAATAATATTTTAACACTTTTATATTTCATTTTAAACCATGAATATTAACTTTTATAAGCATTAAGAATTGAATTTAAATATAATTTTAATGAGACAACTTCCAATAAAATCCCATACAAGGCACATGCGCACATAAGTGATCATGCATGATGATTAAATTGAGTACTAATAAACAAAACATGAAAATTCTTAAATAAGTCTTTGTTTGTATTTATGGCTTATGCATGGGTCTGTTATAGAAATTCAACAAATTGTTCAATACATACTCAAAACTAAAATTTAATGTTTTCATTTAAACCCATTTCAAAGTAATAAATAGCTACTTGAACACCCCTTCTGTATTAGGCAAGTTATTTTTGCTCATTTATATCTATTAAAATTCCATAGTTGAAAGTAACTATGTATGGAAGAAGGTTTAGGAAAGGTGGATATAAACATATAAAAGGGACAAACACAATTTGGCTTTTACAATGAAAAGAACACAGTTCACGCTTTACATTGCTGCCATTGGACAAAGCGGTAATGGTTGTCTCTTAAAGGAAATCGTTCGTTACAGCTCAATCCCCAGACCTAGGTTTCATTCTATTGGAACTCATCAGGGAGGAGTGTGAAATGTGCATTGCAACTTCCTAAAAGATGTACACTAAATATTACATTGTTTTGTTTTAAATGGACTTTTGTCCTTTAATTCTCTCATGATTAATTATCTTTTATAGAAATATGTGTAGCTTTTTTTTAATTTTTACTATTTTATCTGATTAAACTACCTTTAGCAGTGAAAGCTTGGAAAGTAATGTGTTTGTAGAAATATTATGTGTGTCGACAGATTTTCAAGATAAATGTCCTGCAACATAGATAAGCTGGATCCTGTCACTTTAATTCCCAACATCTACAATTATTTAATCTAAGAATCTAATAATTGATTAAAATACCACATTATGTTGGTATTGATAGTTTAACATCATTTGATGTTTGTGAGTTGGTGAAAAGTTTAATAGTTGACAATAAAATTGAACTTGATGCAAAATAGTACAGCAGGAACAAAAAAAGTTCACTTTAGTTAATTAATTAAATTAAATTAAAAAATGATTTATGATATAATATTTCTCTGTTTATACAATATATTTTTGCATAAGTAGACTACAGTAAAGTTATACACATTTTTTTATTTAATATAAAATGAATAAATATAATATAATTTCTTCAAAATCATGTAACCTAAACTAGATGTTTTTGTTAAACAACTTGTCTTAATTTCGGTATTTTTCTTGTTGCATTTTCAGGTTTTGGCTACAGAATGTGGTAAAGTGGAAATTCATAATCTCAAACCTGAACTAAACTATCGATCAACAGTTGAGTTTAATAAAGAGTTGGACACTTTTCTTAGATACACAAGCATACTGTAGCAAGTTGAAGGGAAGATAATCCAAATATGTGATAATAAGAAAAATGCAATACTAGTTGCTTATTTCGATTTCCACTGTGTGCATTAAAATCATAACTCCTTTTACACCATTCATTATTGTCACATTTATATTTGCTATACCGTGTAAATGTAGGTATAGTGGGTATCATAGTTAAATCTTAGTAGACAACCTGCCATAGGATTATGATAGTTAGAGGTTCAGCTGCTAACCTGAAGCTGGTTGAATTAGTTTCTTCTTCCTAGCATCCAATATATGACTATGTTGTCAATTAAGTTAAGTGACACGAGGGTATGCTTTCATTTTAACATGACAACAGAGTAATATTATTATCAATATAATATTGTGGTTTAAATTAGGAGGGATAGCCAGCACACATCAGTCTACTCTCTTGACCTGATGAAGCTGTCAGTGACAGTGAAAGCTTGTACTTAACAATGTGTTTTTGTGTTTTTTAGTGTTTTATCTAAACAATTTCTACTCCAGTATCACCAAGGTAAGTGTGCTGGCTATCCCTCCTAATTTAAACCATGATTTAGCCTAGTGCTCTATTCCACATAACCTCAATATAAAATTGTGTAAATATGTCAGTTGTTGATATTGAACCAGCCATTATGGTTGTTTTAAAAATTTACTATTCAATGTAACTCTTTATTTGTACATAGGTATGTTTTATAACAATGAACAGTGTATTCAAACTATATTATTTATAATATATCTAATTATATTTCAGCAATATTTTATTTTGTGTCTGGTGTAAAACCAAAGATAAGACTTTTTTTTTAAGTTGTTCATAAAACTTAATTATTCATTTTCATACTATATTGTATGTAATATTTAATAGCATTATTACGACGGGATATACCAGTAACAAAAATATTGATGCAGATAGTAGAATATTGGGTCATTGAGACACTGAGCCAATGAAGCCAAATGAAATGACAAATACCCTTACAAGCCTTAGTTGTATTTATTTTTCCTCATAACATAATAGGTCAATCAATAAAATGTCACAATTTCTAAATCATAAATAGTGAATATTATTTTACTTTAACCAACCTACATTGTTCTAAAATAAATAAATAATTACTATATTAAAATAATATCCAAACAAATATACTTCTACTTCTCTTATGAGGCTAATGTTTACTTTGAAATATTAATAGCTGTAAAATACCAAAACATGACCAATTATCAAGCTATATAAGCAAGTACTATAAAATCAATTCTACTTTTATAAATAGTATAATAGGGCTTTATAATTGGTGGACCTATTGATTTTCTGAACTGCTATGGACCTATTTATAACTTATTCAACCAGTTTTAGTGATTCATTTGTTAGATAGTTATTAGTAATACATTTATTTCTGGGCTGCGGCCATCTTTTGTCTTAAATATAGCCCATTAATGGCTCATTTGATAGAGTATCTTAAGATTTGTTAGTTTGGTTTTGACAGAGATCTTAAATAAAGAATGTGTTAAAAAAAATTGATTACTTTTTCATCTATAAAATATTGATACTATTTAAAAATATATAACCCAAAAATGTCAAAAAATGACGCAAGCCCAGAAAATATTATTGAAAAATTAGAAGTGTGTGAAGTCCACTTTTTTAACTCAAAGCAAACTTAAATTGAATATATGAAATATTCTTGAAACCTAATTGAAGTTTAAAATTGTTTTATAGTGGTTTTATTCTTGAAAATACTGTATGTAATAAAATTACTTGGAGAATCTTTTATTACACAATTGTTTGTAATATTCTGTTTGTAATCTGATAGATGAAGCTATTATCACAACATGAAATTTAATTATACTTAAGATTTTTTCCAAATGAATATTAATTTGTAGCGTATATAACAGCTCAGAATGGCAGTAATTGAACATAAATTGAGGATTTTAGCTGTCAATACTTTAATTGACAAAGTTTCAGACAGATTTTTTTAAGCATATTCGAAGCTTGTGCTGGTTTCAAAGCTAAGTAGAAGTTTTGAAGCTTCGCACACTCCTACTAAATATCCAAAAGGACAAAAAATTACCCTAAAAAGTTTTCACAACCAGGTGATCATGAACAGCTTTATGTGCACATGATCATTGTACTTAAAAATATGTTATCAAAATATGGGCCCTGACCATGATCCATCATTTATATTTCAAGTTTAAATATAAAAATGGAATCATCACTTTTAATCACCTGTTCTCATTTACTTTTTACTTTACTATTTTCATGCAAAGCTTTCAAAATATCTTCAGTTTTACAAATATTTCATCGCACTTTTCATTGTTATTGTTGAGTACTTTTTCTTGGGTAAATTTCAAAGTGTTTTCTCTGTGCAGTTGCAAGATGATTTACAAATATCATTGTTCAGCGGAATGAGTTCAATATGTAACTATTACAAATATTGTTTCTCTATATATGCATGATCTGAGGCTTTCTTATATTTTATTAAGATTAATATTACATTTATATCTACAATTTGTTTACCCTAGGGGTCGCAAGCCTACCTTGCACAGTCCCACTCACTATGAAGTAGCTTATAAGATAGGTTTATAGTGTAATTTGTCAAGGTAAGAGTTCTACTTTCAGGGTAAACAGAGCGTACATTAACCAAAATGTTGGGAAGAAAAATCATGATAATTATTACATACAAAACTTTAAAACAGGGGTCCCCATACTGTAGCTCACAAGCCATCTATGACTCTCAAACTTTTATGCAATTCGAGACAGTTTTTAAAAAATAAAATGTACAATTAATTTTTTTTAAATTAATGGAGATGCTTAATATTTTAATGAGATCTGAGTATTATAACATAATTACTTGGTTTAAATAATCAGTGCTATTAGTGAACGTTTAGAAATTAAAATGTTGTCAAAATGTATATTTTGTAATTATATTGAAATATATTAGAAATGTGTATCTTTGATTTTAAGCTGTTAACATGGCTTTCTTAGTAACAAATAAACACAGCATAGGTCTGAAACAAACATTTTGTATGTATGGTAGGTAGTTCGACAACTTTGTTTAATTTCAGAATTGACACTTCGCCCAGAAACCTTGTGAACCATTGCTCTTAAATATCATATGGCCATCAAGTTTTATGTAAGAATAACAATTTGAAGCAAAATAAAATATTCTACACATTTTGATAGATGTTGTTTGTATTAAATTAGTACAAAGTATTATATGAAAAAAAAATTAATGTGTTTTCTATCTATAAAATTAGTTTTGCTAAAATCTCATATAAGAATGGATGTGAACTAATCATATAATTTTAAAAAATTTAAATTTTTGTTATGTATAGCATAGTTTTATCTTTGGATGTCACTCTGGAACAGTAAAATGAATGCTCATTTGCTTAATCCATTTAAACAATCAATTACTATGATGGTTATTACAATAGAAAAGTCCTAAAATCAAAATATTTTTCACTGATAATCTAAATATAAGCTAATTGATGGTTGTATTTTGATAAAATGTATAACTACATAAAAAATGACTAAAAATATTTATTGAACAAATTTAAAGACA
Organism: Timema poppense; assembly: GCA_902141375.1. NCBI lineage: Eukaryota > Metazoa > Arthropoda > Insecta > Phasmatodea > Timematidae > Timema > Timema poppense. Next base: position 34,952 of record CABFOV010000438.1, on the reverse strand, counting down.
CTATAAAAATTAAGTGTTATATTAAGTGGGTGCTTTTACAGCCATATTTTCTTGTAAATAGTTATTATTTTATTGGTATAAAAATATATTTTATAACATAACCTATCCATCTTATAAAGTTGGCTTTAATGCCTTGGACTTAGTTATAGAGTGTTTGATTTTAACTTAAGATATAAAGTAATGTGCACTTTTTTATGATAGTAAATATAATGCATTGACCTTGTGGTTGTTCCTTATGTCCATAATGTTACTTAGAACTAGTTCCTTAAGTGCTGCTTTACAGTAATTTCTTGTGCTCATCATATGTTACTTTGTGTGTGGGATGTTACTTGGTACTATTTCCTTATTTTCTTTATAAGTTACTTTGCAATATTCCCTTATGTTTGTGATGTTACTTTGCACTATTTATTTATGTCTTTGATCTGCTACTCTGCACTATTTATTTATGTTCATGGTATGTTACTTTGCACTGGTTCCTTATATTCTTGATGACCTACTTTGCACTATACCTTTATGTCTGTGGTGTTACTTTGCACAATTTATTTATGACTGATATGCTACTTTTCACTATTTTCTTATGTGTGTGATGTTATTTTGCACTAGTTCTTTATTCATGTGATATTAAGTTTAACTAATTCCTCATGTTTATAATGTTACTTTTCATTAGTCCCCTATATTTAAGATAATATTGTTTGCTCTAGTTCCTTATGTTTATAATACAATACTTACTACCATGCACTAGTTCCTTGTGTTCATGATATACTACCATGCACTAGTTCCTTATGCGCTAGTTCCTTGTGTTCATGATATACTACCATGCACTAGTTCCTTATGCGCTAGTTCCTTATATTCATGATATATTACCCTGCACTAGATCCTTATGTTCATGATATATTACCCTGCACTAGATCCTTATGTTCATGATATGTAACCTTGCACTAGTTCCTTATATTCTTGATATATTACCTTGCACCAGTACCTTATATTCATGATATATTCCCTTGCACTAGTTCCTTGTGTTCATTATGTAACCTTGCACTAGTTCCTTATATTCATGATATATTACCCTGCATTAGATCCTTATATTCATGATATATTACCCTGCATTAGATCTTTATGTTCATGATATGTAACCTTGCACTAGTTCCTTGGGTTCATTATGGTACCTTGCACTAAATCCTTATAGTTGTTATATATTACCTTGCACTAGTTCCTTATATTCTTGATATATTACCTTGCACTAGTACCTTATATTCATGATATATTCCCTTGCACTAGTTCCTTGTGTTCATTATGTTACCTTGCACTAAATCCTTATAGTTGTTATATATTACCTTGCACTAGTTTCTTATATTCATGATATGTAACCTTGCACTAATTGCTGATGTTTTTTTATATATTACCTCGCACTAGTTTCATAGTGTAGGATACTTACAATTTACACTGCAACACACTCGGTTTCTAAACCCTTTTCTTCTACAAGTGACAATGTTCAATTTTCACATGACCAAAGAACATTTACAGATTATAAAATTATAGCTATCTAAATAATGCTATCAACTCTCCTAATATAATATTACACACCTTTTCTCCTATATTTTCACAATTCTTCTATGAGTTTCTTCACAGGAATTTTTTCCCATTAAGAGTGTGAAGCCAGTTGAGTAAATCACTCACCTTCGAGCTCTTTCGAGGAGTGAACGAGAGTGGGCGAGTCTTCATAAATTTGAGCTGAGCACCATGCTAGAAGAATAATTACATTTTTCCTTTGTTGAACTTACTAAGGCGGTCACTGAAATCCTCAGAAAATTACAGGCTAATGCCTTGAACCATATGCTATGTATTATCTTCTGAGAAGAACACAGGTTTAATCATCACGTTACCATAGTTGTTGATAATATGAAATCTCAATTCACTAAACCAGACCCTTCCCAGCAACGTCTGACCATCCATCAGACTCTACACAAAATTGAAGGTTTGAGAAACATTTTCCTCTAAATATGAAACAAAAATGTTAAGTTGCTATTAGTTCTAAACTCAGAAATCCATTTTACTTAACAACTTTAACAGTATTATTGTGCTCAAACACCTGGAATCAATTTGATATCCAACACACTCACTGTTAACCTTCAAAACAACATGATAGCTGTAATCCAGTTCATCAGCCTCATTAACCTTAAATAAGTTTTCACTATCATCTTAGACATCTTCAGATAAAAAGTGGGTATTTTCTTGACATTTCCTGATAAAAAAGGATTATTTCTTATTTGTGTTATTATATTTACACTTATTTTGACAAGCCCTTGATATATCTGTGACCTGTGAGCAAATATTACACATGTAACTGTGATATTAGTGTTTTTGTTGTCTGAATTGCATACATTGTTTATCCTTCATACACATATGACAAACAGGCTATCATATAACATCTGTTAAATGACATTGAAGTGAAGACACTTGCTTAGCACTACATAGTTAGCTCCACTGCTTTAGCAATTGTCATATTACTCAAAAAAAAGCTACTACGGATGGGAACCTAACCCATTCCTAAAACAAATTTATTTACTATAGAAAATTCTAGAGGTTGTCAAATTCACAATTCACCACCGATTCACTTATTCTTGGTAGTCACTTATTTACGTTTTCTTTGGGCTCTTTACTAGCATTGAAAACTTAAATCTAGAAGCAGAAAGAGATTCAGCTGGCAGAAAACATTGATCAAACATCAAACTACTCAAGTGCATCATATTCATTTCTTTAGTTGGTACACTTAAGCTATTCTCGAATTTAAAATATCTTTGTTCAACATGTTAAGAAACAGGCCCTGTCTTCTGGTTTCACTCCCTCCGTGCACCAATGGTGCTGATTTATCCGCTGTCAAACATTTTGAATATCAGTGTGAATTCCTCCCTACTAGGGATTGATGTTTCAGGTCTTCAACTGATGGAATCATTTGTAAGTCTGTAAACTCGAGTACTTACTATTCTTGGCTTTATTCAACACAGGATTAGACAGTAGATGATCCCATCTTCTTCGACATTTGAAAATACTTGCTCGCAGTTTTCACCAAAAAATAATAAGTTTTGAAACTCTTTTTTTTTACGAGTCCTTATGTTTAGTTTTCACACATCCAAGGAACTCGTGGACCATCATCCTCTTAGCTAACCAAAACAATGCTACCAACTGCACTAATATAGCTCCCCCTTATTTTTATCATACATTACTTTGCACTATGCATGGGCATGTAATAGAGATGGAGAAGGAGAGCATGCCATATTAAACTATCAAAATGAAGTATTTAGGAAAACGACCACAAGAGAGATCAAAAAAGAGATGATAGTAGAAAATAACAGAAAGTGTGCAAGTGAGAGAAGAAGAATGTACACATTTAAAGGAGGAATAAGGGCAGAAAGATGGAGGCATTTTACTAAACTGACACGGCCACAGTCTGGAAACAGTTGATTATGATGATGATTAATATACACTGGTTCCCTATGTTTATGATATGATACCTGGCACCAGTTCTTTATGTTTATGATATGTTACCATACACTAGTTCCTTATATTTATGATTTGTTACCTTACACCAGTTCTTTATGTTTATGATATGTTACCATACACTAGTTCCTTATATTTATGATTCGTTACCTTACACCAGTTCTTTATGTTTATGATATGTTACCTTGCATTAGTTCTTTATGTTTATTATAATGTTACCTTGCACTGGTTCCTTATGTTTATGATATGTTACCTTGCATTAGTTCTTTATGTTTATTATAATGTTACCATGCACTGGTTCCTTATGTTTATGATATGTTACCTTGCATTAGTTCTTTATGTTTATTATAATGTTACCTTGCACTGGTTCCTTATGTATGATATGTTACCTTGCAACTAGTTCATTATGTTTTGGATATCTTATCTTGAACTAGTTCCATAAACTCATGATTTTATGTTATTTTACACTAGTTCCTTAATTTCATGATAACCTTGCCCTAGTTACTTATATTCATTACCTATCTGTTTCATAACACTTTAACTCTGTTGATTTAAAAGTATATATAATATCATCAAATTTGTGATTTTATTGGTATTGTTAAAAAGTGATTTTCTAGTCAAATACACTATATCTATTTTTAGGTGAGTAATAAAATTGATTTTGTACAGTAGGACTATTACAGATCACGTTTTCCTTGTTAGCTTGTTTTCAAACAATTTACTAGCATACCATACATAATTAATTCAACTAATTATTAATGGCATACCAATTTACCTTTTACTGTTGATAAGTTGTACCTTTCATATAGGCTCTAAATATTTTATGTCAAAGTTATTAAAATTTATTTATTGTCTTAGTTAATGTTTTTAAGGTATCAATAAATCCAATCTAGTCAAATTGCCAATTTATCCACTAGTCAATTTGCTTATCAGTCAATTTTATAACCTGATATTACAAAAAATATTTGAATCATTACAGATTATTATTCTTGTGACGTCGCCCTTACTCTTCCTAGAAGACTAAGGCTGGCGCACAATAAGAAAATTAAACTAAAAAATAACAAGGTAGCAAAATTTGCAGGGGGCGGTGAGAAAAACAAGATATAAGTAAACAGCCTGTTTACTACTAATGTCCTTGACTTGTACTCAAAAATAATTAGGACGCCAAGAAGGATAACAAGGGCAGAAAACTAAATTATGACGAAATGTTTCAAAAAAAAACCATGGTGTAGTTTTATTGATGTTAACAAAAAATTTGAATAGGATACATAAAATGGAAAATGAGTTATTCATACAATGTACAGTTTAGAGAGGCTATTTGTATATGATAG
>CABFOV010000438.1:0-20629 GCA_902141375.1 Timema poppense | reverse complement strand
ACACCACTTTCACAAAAACTTCTAACGAACATAGCCTCAAAATGGCGACTGACGAATTTAAACCATATGATTGAACATAACGGTAAACAAGTTTTTTACAATGATGCAGACACGTAGTTGATGAAAATATTTTATCCAGTTAAATATTTCAAAATACGATAAAATAATCATAAAATCATTTATTGTATGTAAAAAAATGACAACAATTTTCTCTTTTCCAAGTAAATACGATGCCTGTATTAAAAGGTATTGATGTGTGCACTATATTAAACATAATCAATAACATTCCAAAACGAAAAATAAGTACTTTTAATTATGTTTAAAATATTGTTTCGAGTTGGATAAAACGAAATTATTTAAAAAAAATGAAATAGTATGAGAAAACTTAAGTTTACGTTATTTCAAATGTAATATATAACAGGTAATTAAAGATCTTTACATTAATAACAAAACTGTGATCTTTTACAAGTGTTGGCAACCCAAAACCTAAACAAATGATTTTCAAACTGTCATCCAGGTAAAAACCTATCGTGAATGAAATATACATACTTATACTACAGTATACTTTACTGGAGATTGTTCAAGCCATCAACTGTGTCTCTGAATAGTGTTGGGCCCATCATCGGTTTCTATGTACAGTGTTCAACCCATGAACTGTTTCTCTGAGCAGTGTTCAGCCCGTTAACTGTTCCTTTGAAAAATATTCAACCTCTTAACTGTTTTTATGAACATAATTTAGTCCTTTAACAGTTTCTCTGAACATAATTCAGTTTATCTGAACATGGTTTATACCAATTAGTAGTATATCTTTGACAATTTATGAGGCCTGCATGTGTCTAATTGGGTTAGTTTCAATGCTGTCGTATCTAGATTTTCGCCTTTATAGTAAAACTCGCTTTGCTCGCTGTGGGATCCGCCCCCCCAAACACCCAGTGAGTGTAAACTAATGTAATTCCAACGTTGTTTTGAACGTTGATTTATTTTTACAATTTTATGATTCTAGCTGACTCATAAGTGTGTCAGAAAATTTAAAAAATGTGTGTAAAATGCACAAAATTTACCTAAAAATTATAAAAATCTAGCTCTGGTGCAGTATGTTCTTTGATATGTCTTACCGTTTAGCTACAAGAGACCTCCAAAGAAAGGTCCGCACCGACTTTAAGGTTAATTCGCCATTTTGAATTATTTTCGAGGGTTAAAATTTTTTTTTTTAACGTTTTGGAATTTTACCGTCGGTTATAGGCTATAAGCTATAAGTTTACCAAATTTCAAGTTCCTATCTCATCTGGAAGTGGGTAAACATTAATGTCAGTTAGTGAGTCAGCCATGTGGCTTTGTAGTATAGTGATGATATAAATCATATGATTATTTTTTATATATTTATTTCCGTCTAGTGTTTAATTTGTTATAATACTTTCATGTTTGGTCAATATTCAAAACTAAGCTACGTAAATCTTGACATTTCTTCTTCCTCGAGTGTGTTTCTTTAGGACTAGAGAAACCATTTATATTATGGAACATAGTGATATTGTTTATAATATGTTAAATATATAATTTGATTATATTCAAATTACCTTAATCCCGCAACAACAGAATATATAGCCCTATCTTTTGAAATAATGTGAAGTTCAATAAGGATTGTAAACCCTCATCGGTGACTTCATGGTTTGACGCGCAAATCTCGCAGTAGACTAGACTGTTGGTGACGGGGAGATCTAGGTTCAAATATTGGTCGGGCGTAATGAGTTATTTTCAAAATGGTTTCCCATTCTTCCTCCACGTAAATGCGTGAGCACTTCCACTTAATATATCCTTCCTAATTCTTAAAACCATTAGCGTAGTTAGTACATAAGCGTATAACTCGAATGGGTACGCGGTGTTAAAAAAAACCACACGAGATGACGTGGCTGAGGATACAGAGTGTGCGTACATTAGTAAAAATCAAGAGGATATGAGTTCGAGACTGTAAAAGCTTTCGGAGTACATGGACGAGGTTTTATTACGTTTTTATTGTCAAAACAATTTGTCTCGGTTTCAACCAACAATCTGAGAAGGGGGCACCAATTTTAATACATTAGGACTCTTCATTATTTATTTTAACTAGCACAGTATTCTCAAGAATAATCATATGAATGGTCAAAAGTAGGCATGATGATAAGGGCCACATTAAACATTGAAAATAATGAAGGAGCCACATATCATAAAGTTCGATATGGTCACATCTGATTGCTAAACACTTCCTTCACCTCTGACAAGACATCTTGTGAATGTGGGGAACGCCAGGCCTCCACCGTGGTTCGGGTTCCACGTTAAACTGTAGGTCCTACATTTCATCTTATAATCACCCTACCATTACACATTAGCATAAGTGTGTATAACCTGAACGGGTAGTAATACACGGTGCTAATAATAATAATAATAATAATAATAATAATAATAATAATAATAATAATAATGATAATATGGCCACCATCTTAAATAAAAAAATCTCAATTTTAAAATTACTATTATTTATAACAAAAATAAAATTAATGTTACGTAAAACGTTAAGGCTCATCTATTTTTTCCTTTTTTTTACAAAAAATTTAAATTTTTGTTTGTATCAAATATCTGAGGGGCTTTAGATCTCTGGCTGAAGTCACGTTTAAAATAAATGACAAATGCGTATCGGTAATTGTTATCGCTTGGGTATTCGTTCCTTTTCATGAGCGCAAACACACTTGTGTGCTGACAAATATGGCACATATTTGTTGCGCAAATTCAACCATTTTTGGGGGTCGATCTTTGGTGAGTAAAATCGATAGATCGATAGATCTCACCAAATAATGACCTATTTATAAAAGGTAAGGTACCGCGGTTCTAAAATGTTATTTTCCTACAACGTTCACATTGTATGTTGGTTCCTCAAAAGGTCCGCGGGCCTCACAGAATCATGGGTCGGGCCACATGCGGCCCGCGGGTGGCAAGTTTGATATTCCTGGTCTAAATCGTCACTTTAGCATTAAGCTGAACCCTCTATGACAGGTAGATTGGGGTTCTAATCCTAGCAAAGTGTATCGAGTGTGGTATTTCCTAGAGGGTTTAACGCTCACCCTCAACGTCAATTTGGGTACGCTTACTCTAAATTCAAACTTCCTAACCATCAACACATTGGTGTAACCAACATATAAGTGTAGCCTATACTCCCAGCGGATAGTGAGATACGATAACAAATAAAAAATAGTGATGGATGATTATTTAGACTAAAATGGTGGACATCCATAATTATTTATTTCGTGTTGTATTGTTTAACGGTGACTGGAAGATCGGGTATCGTTTTTAGGCCTGGTGTACTCACGTATTTTTTCTCTATATGGTTTATCAATTTCCTCCTACGCAAACGCCGGTACACTTCTTATAAATTCTACCTTACGTGTCCTCATATACCATCAGTGTAAATATGCGAATAGCTCGGATGGTTATCAAGACGCGAGGAACAAGAAAATAGCATGTGTAGTCCTTATCATTAATTTATTAAAACATGCATCATATAGCACATCAGATGATTTGAATGAGTTCAAATTATTTATCACCCCTCTTTAACTTTTTGTATTATTATATTATTATTTTAAGTCTTAGCCTTCTTACCTTAACCCTGCTACCCCCCCAAAAAAGAAACTTTAAATTATTATTAATCATATAAAGATTTTAAAAAAAATCTTCTGTAGCCTATGTTTTAAAACCAATTTCGAAAGTTTCGTTATCTAATAAGAAAACTATCATATAATTTAGCAACATTCAAATATCAAACTTTAGTTGGTTTTTTAATAAAGTAGTTAGTAGTAGTAGTGGTGGTGGTCACGCGGACTAAACGTCAGACTCATCTAGTTTCAGGAATCCTCGGTGGTCTTAGGGTAAAGTGCTCGCCACAGGACCCGATGTTCGTGGGTTCAAATCCAGCCGGGGTCGACGGAATTTTCTTAAGCGATGGAAATCCGTAACACAACTTCCTTCTGAGGGCAGGTAATGCCGTCGGGCCCATGTCGATTGTGGCATGTAAAATAACCCTGGAAGGTATGTGAAAATACCTTTCCCGGTAAAATTGGTTTGCCCTTTCGCTCTCGCTCATAGAAATTATCTAGTGCGATATAATCAGCTAAGTTCAGAAAGTACACCTCATATAAAATTAAAATTAAACCATACAACTCCATATAGAGAGAGAATGAGATAAATAATCTGTGAAGTTTTACCTGCTATGCATGTGTTATTTAACTCATATATAAATACGTATATCTGGGTTCATTGTCTCGCCAAGCCCCCTTCCCCGACTCCTCCAAAACAGTGGCCCCATTATTTTCCAATGCAAACAACAAAAGAAGAAGCGAGAACTCGTAATGTCCACTGTGAAGATACCCAATGGGGGAGGGGGAGAGGTAGTGAATATTAGCCATGTGTGTAGGTTCCCTTACGTGTCTTCCGGTCCCCCTGAGAAGGGGGGATATTAACATGACATTCTGAGCTAATAACAATCCAGTGATGGTAACTGAGGGTGTTGAGTGGAGGGTGTCGGGGACAACGTGCGTGGGCAACGTCAGAACCAGAAGGGGACCCAAGCTTCAGCTGCCACAAGTCGAGTGGTGGCTATAGCCAGGATCCCTATGTTTCAACTGGCACAAGTCGAGTGGTGGCTATAGCCAGGATCCCTATGTTTCAACTGGCACAAGTCGAGTGGTAGCTATAGCCAGGATCCCTATGTTTCAACTGGCACAAGTCGAGTGGTGGCTATAGCCAGGATCCCTATGTTTCAACTGGCACAAGTCGAGTGGTAGCTATAGCCAGGATCCCTATGTTTCAACTGGCACAAGTCGAGTGGTGGCTATAGCCAGGATCCCTATGTTTCAACTGGCACAAGTCGAGTGGTAGCTATAGCCAGGATCCCTATGTTTCAACTGGCACAAGTCGAGTGGTGGCTATAGCCAGGATCCCTATGTTTCAACTGGCACAAGTCGAGTGGTAGCTATAGCCAGGATCCCTATGTTTCAACTGGCACAAGTCGAGTGGTGGCTATAGCCAGGATCCCTATGTTTCAACTGGCACAAGTCGAGTGGTAGCTATAGCCAGGATCCCTATGTTTCAACTGGCACAAGTCGAGTGGTGGCTATAGCCAGGATCCCTATGTTTCAACTGGCACAAGTCGAGTGGTAGCTATAGCCAGGATCCCTATGTTTCAACTGGCACAAGTCGAGTGGTGGCTATAGCCAGGATCCCTATGTTTCAACTGGCACAAGTCGAGTGGTAGCTATAGCCAGGATCCCTATGTTTCAACTGGCACAAGTCGAGTGGTGGCTATAGCCAGGATCCCTATGTTTCAACTGGCACAAGTCGAGTGGTAGCTATAGCCAGGATCCCTATGTTTCAACTGGCACAAGTCGAGTGGTGGCTATAGCCAGGATCCCTATGTTTCAACTGGCACAAGTCGAGTGGTAGCTATAGCCAGGATCCCTATGTTTCAACTGGCACAAGTCGAGTGGTGGCTATAGCCAGGATCCCTATGTTTCAACTGGCACAAGTCGAGTGGTAGCTATAGCCAGGATCCCTATGTTTCAACTGGCACAAGTCGAGTGGTGGCTATAGCCAGGATCCCTATGTTTCAACTGGCACAAGTCGAGTGGTAGCTATAGCCAGGATCCCTATGTTTCAACTGGCACAAGTCGAGTGGTGGCTATAGCCAGGATCCCTATGTTTCAACTGGCACAAGTCGAGTGGTAGCTATAGCCAGGATCCCTATGTTTCAACTGGCACAAGTCGAGTGGTGGCTATAGCCAGGATCCCTATGTTTCAACTGGCACAAGTCGAGTGGTAGCTATAGCCAGGATCCCTATGTTTCAACTGGCACAAGTCGAGTGGTGGCTATAGCCAGGATCCCTATGTTTCAACTGGCACAAGTCGAGTGGTAGCTATAGCCAGGATCCCTATGTTTCAACTGGCACAAGTCGAGTGGTGGCTATAGCCAGGATCCCTATGTTTCAACTGGCACAAGTCGAGTGGTAGCTATAGCCAGGATCCCTATGTTTCAACTGGCACAAGTCGAGTGGTGGCTATAGCCAGGATCCCTATGTTTCAACTGGCACAAGTCGAGTGGTAGCTATAGCCAGGATCCCTATGTTTCAACTGGCACAAGTCGAGTGGTGGCTATAGCCAGGATCCCTATGTTTCAACTGGCACAAGTCGAGTGGTAGCTATAGCCAGGATCCCTATGTTTCAACTGGCACAAGTCGAGTGGTGGCTATAGCCAGGATCCCTATGTTTCAACTGGCACAAGTCGAGTGGTAGCTATAGCCAGGATCCCTATGTTTCAACTGGCACAAGTCGAGTGGTGGCTATAGCCAGGATCCCTATGTTTCAACTGGCACAAGTCGAGTGGTAGCTATAGCCAGGATCCCTATGTTTCAACTGGCACAAGTCGAGTGGTGGCTATAGCCAGGATCCCTATGTTTCAACTGGCACAAGTCGAGTGGTGGCTATAGCCAGGATCCCTATGTTTCAACTGGCACAAGTCGAGTGGTGGCTATAGCCAGGATCCCTATGTTTCAACTGGCACAAGTCGAGTGGTGGCTATAGCCAGGGACCCTGTACTTCAGCTCTCACAAGTCGAGTGGTGGCTATAGCCAGGCTCCCTATGTTTCAACTGGCACAAGTCAAGTGGTGGCTATATCCAGGATCCCTATGTTTCAACTGGCACAAGTCGAGTGGTAGCTATAGCCAGGCTCCCTATGGTTCAACTGGGACAAGTCGAGTGGTGGCTATAGCCAGGATCCCTATGTTTCAACTGGCACAAGTTGAGTGGTAGCTATAGCCAGGCTCCCTATGGTTCAACTGGGACAAGTCAAGTTGTAAATATAGCCAGGATCCCTATGTTTCAACTGGCACAAGTCGAGTGGTAGCTATAGCCAGGATCCCTATGTTTCAACTGGCACAAGTCGAGTGGTGGCTATAGCCAGGGACCCTATACTTCAGCTGGTACTTGTCTAGTGGTGGTTTTTAACTAAGTACCTTATGCTTCAACTGGGAAAAGTAAAAAGGTGGTGGGGAGATTACTGATAAAAGAGAGCTATTCCAGTTGTACAAGCAGTCTAATATAAATTCCTAAAAAATAATTTAAGGGTGTTAGTCCTAAAAGTTAAAACCGTTAATATGGTTGATTACTGTTCACTTCACACTGAAAGGAGAAAATGAAGGTTTGGGTCAGGGTTATAAATATAGATCTTTATTACAAATTAAAATAAAGTCATGGAATTCCACATTTGATGAGTGTCTCCCTGTCCACAAATTTATTTATCTGGCCCAGCTACCGTACCTATATTGATGGGCTACTAGTGTAATAAAATATTATTGTACATATTTATCTTGATATCTTTTATTTTCAAAATATTAAATAATTCCGTCATTGATCTAATTAGGTAAAACATTTTTGTATTGGGTTGAAGGTGGGTAGCACATTCCCTGTCACACCCACCTGCGAAAAACAACAACAAAAATAACCATTGATCTGCGACAAGTGTCACGTGAGGTGAGGGATGAGTCATCAGGTTAAGTGAGCTCACGTGTCCTGCATATGGTTGAAATCAGCGCTGCACGTGGCGGTCAGCGAAGGCTCGCGATGTTTGTTCCTGGCCGATTACACCAGTGACAGTCGAACAAGTTGAGATTAACTAACAGGATACTTGACATTAAAAAAAAAAGTATTCTCTTAACCATTGTTTTAGGTTCTTAAACATTGTAATATATACAATGGATCTAGGCTGAAACCATTCCACTTGCCTGCTGATGATGGGGAGGAAAAGATTCGAAACCAGGCCATGTGTAACCTACTGAGTAAATTTTTCTAAATAGTTTTCCTTTCTCTATTTTTATCCTTACCCCATAAGATTAAATATGAGGTTAGCCCAGATGAGAAGTCTTATACACCCGGAATAACGTATATGATTCTCTTATTTGAATAAGGAATCAAAATATTATTCAATTGACTGGCGAGCACGATGCTACTCAACACTTCAAATCGCTCAGTGCACACGCACTTGCTTATTAGGCTTCGAATTAGTGTAAAAACCAGATTGGCACCTATTGACAGCAAATTATTGTTTATTTCGTTAGCTGATAGTATTAACTATATGCTCCAATAGTTTTTATACCGGGAATATATGGGAATCATAGCTATTTTCATGTTTGTTTAATAGTTTTTGCAGAATGTTTATTGATTTAAAAAAAAGGACGGTTGGTTAATTAATTTACCACATTAATGTAATAATCGTTAATGCAATATATGGTTGAATTCTACTTACTTCGAAAATTGAAATAGGCCCCCATTGCACAAAGCTATGATCCTCCAAACGAGCGACATTTCTCAGCACCTTTTCGACAATACCAGTGCGTCTCGCTCGAAAGTCACTTTTTAACTGAACTCACGACACAAATTTAGAGGTAGCTGGGACTTACCCTGCCTGCCTGAACTATCAGTGTAGCCAACCTCTAATTTTAAACTTCATTTTTGGACACGTTTGTGCGATTACACAGTACTGTGAGACAGGATAACAAATGAAGAAGTCCCAAGAAGAGTAGGTGAGAAGTGAACCATTTTGAATATGATTTCTCGATACAAATCAAACTGGATCAGACACATTCTTATGAGGAACTGTCTACAAAACAACGTCATAGAAGGAAAGTTTGAGGGAAAGAGGATCTTAGGAAGAAGTAGGGTTCAATTATTAGATGACGTGAAGGAAAGAAAAACATTCTGGGAGCTCAAGGAGGGGGAAAAGGATAGGGCGCATTGCCGGTCTAAGTTTACTGACATAAAGAATCAACCCATTGTAAGATATAACAAATAATAATAATAACTTATAATTTAGCATAAATCTAGCCCAGATACAACATCCAACCCATATCCATTAGTTTATCACCGGGAACGAATTAAATATTCCACCACGATAAGTTTTTCATCCATGTCAGTATTCAAAGCCGGGACCCTTAGCCCAGCAAACAGGCACGCTAACGACTGATATAAGGTGCCGGACCCCGTATGAGTCATACGTTGAGAAACAAAAAGGGGCAAACCTAAGTGGATTAGTTAGTTCAGCATATAACTTATTTTAAATTTAAACTAAACTATTTACAAATAAAAATACATTTTTCATTATTTTTTTCGCGTGTTGTGTTTGAGAAACTTTATTTTAGCTTACGCAAATAAGGTTTGTCAGCTAGACATTCCTGGTCTTCTACTGAAAGTGGCGGATATGTAACCGTTTTCTGAGGTTGGGACACAAAGCGAGATGATGTGATGATAATGATGATGATTATGTAGTGCCAGTAGAAAAGGGCCAGTTTTATAGTCAGAATAAGTAAGCATCAAGTACGGTGCTATATTAAATCCAAGACGACACCTACCTAGACCAGAATAGAATGGGCCAGTTTCTCATATGAGACTGGCTCATTATATTCTGGTCTAGGTAGGTGTCTTCATGTATTTAGTATAGCGCCGCAATTGAGGCGCACTCAAGTTTCGATATGAAACTGGCCCTTCGACCTAACTTAAGCCTAATTACCCAAACCATGGCAACCGTATGACCGATTTTAATTCGGGAAAATTACCTAAGTTATGGTAGCACCGAGAATCACACCCAGGACCTCTAGATTGGTAGTAGAAAATGCTTACCACTATACCAAGAGGCTGTACTTTGTGTGAGTAATGTTTCAGCTTATATAATATATAATTTTATCAATTATGTTTAAATAATATACACGTCAATAATGGGCTCTACCGAATAAGATTGGTTCACGTGACGTGTGCGTGTGTGATTTACAATTTGGAACTTAAAATGAAAGGGCCGACTTTTTATTTTAGCACTGCACGTTCGGGCCAATTGCTCAAGACCCACTTGGGTGTTTCCATTGTCTAATCTAATACATTTTCTGGCCATAAACTGGATTTCCAATGACGTCGAGCTCTGGGTTTTAATTCTAGTTGGGTGTACTGAAGGCCAGTTTCATAAATGGTTTTCCACCCTCTCCCCAGACAAGTGTGGATAAACTTACTCTAAAATTCTACTGCCCTCATTCCTACTCTATTAGTGTAAATATTCGGATATCCCGAACGGACAGTAAGATGCGATAAAAAAAAGTGCTTACAAAATATAAATTTTATTCACAAAGTCATATATCGTTTTATAGTTCAACTAGTGATGAATCAAGATATTTGAGTTTGAATATTTAAAACTTATAGATAAAACTTATCTCGTCAGTTAAAGTTGATAAATAGCATTATAAATACAAAAGATCAAATAAAAAAATTACATTAACGGTAGTTAGCGTATAACCCGAACGGGTAGTAAGACATGGTGCTAAATAAAAAAAATAAAAAAATAACTGTAGTTACCTTGTGATTTCATAACATATTCGCTTTCCGTATGACATTACTTAAGCATATAAAATATAAATATATCCACGTCTTAGATAATTGTGTCAATCGCCTTTATTTAATATTATTTTTTCAATAGTTAATCCAGTGGTTTTTGTTTTTTTGTTTTACAGTTTGATTCTTATTCTTTTTACCCCTTCTATCTTCATTGCCTTATATTGTTTGTGACATACGATATAATTACTATTTAAAGACATTCTTAAAACACCTTCTTTAAGGATAAGGAGAAGTAAATTCTTAGCTAAAAGACCTCAAAGGGATTTAAAACAGTTCGTTGGTTGTGTCAAGTTCCTGTGATATATGGTGTGAACCCAATATATATCAGTAAATGGCATAAACAATCAATCTCCCGTCCATTATTTAGTAGGAGGGAGGGCCGCTAGACGGATGACACAAAGACAGATACAGGAGGAGGTACACTCTGGATAAAACCATGTATTCAACTAACTCCTCAAACCACGTCACGGTCGCAGACAAATGCCGGTCACATCCAGCGCAGGGGAAGTGGTTAGGAATGCACAATCTAGCAGTAATAACACTACAGGATTGTCTTACCAGTTTAACAATATAATGCACCTACAACGAGATTCTAGAATGAAGATGGACTACTAGTCATTTGGATAAATCAATCTTTATTATTTTTATTGTTGCCATAATTTAGATGCTACTTTGTTATTTATTTGGATTGTATCTCTAGTTAGCGAGAACCAGTGGTGTAGCTAATATTTAAATATTGATGGGGCTTAAGTATTTAATAACAATAGTAGCTTTCAACAAAAGGAGGTTACTGCTGGCCAGTAAGTTGAGCTTATAAATGAGGAAGAAATCGATGAATCATACATTTGGAGCATCGTGCTGTATGGAGCAGAAATTTGGACTCTCAGAAAGATGGAAAAGAAAAACTTGGCGAGCTTTGAAATGTGGTGCTGGAGATGACCTGAGAAGATCATATGGACAGTCAGTGGGGAAAATGAAGTCCTAAGAAGTGTGGGCGAGAAGAGAACCATTTTGGATGTGATTCTTTGGTACAAAGCAAAGTGGATCGCACACATTCTTAGGAGGAACTGCCTTCTGCATGTCGCCATAGAAGGAAAGTTTGAGGGAAAGAGGAGTTTAGGAAAAAGGTGGATTCAAATATTCGATGACTTGTAGGAAAGAAGAAGCTGTTATGAGTTGAAAGAGGAAACAGAGGACAGGACGCATTGGTGGTCAAGTTCGTTGACAAAAGGAATTGACCTGTCTCTAGACAGAACACCTGATGATGATGATAATAATGGTGTAAACAGGGACTAATAAATAGGGGTCCAGGAGCCTTCCCATGGAATATTTTGAAACTTGGATAGTTTTAGGAATTATCTAGAAAAGTATGTGTGGGAGTTGAAATTTTCTCAAGTATTTAGGTATGACATCAGCATAAGGTGCTGTTTTGGAAGACATTCAACCAAAACATTATTTTGGTGTAGATCAGCACTATCAAAGTGAACATGAACGATACGAATAGTACCAACGGGATCTCCGGGGCCTTATTGCGTGCTACCTTTATTTAGTTTTTCCTGGTCATCATATTATCTTTGAATTACTTTACTATACATAAAAGGTGACCTGATGGTCTAGGGGTAAGGTGTCGGACTTCTGTGCTGAGGTCCGGGGTTCAAACCTCGGTCTCGGCACAGATTTATTTGATTACCAAACCCTTCCTTTACCTCTGACAAGACGTGTATTAATCACAACTTGTTAATGTGTGGAATGCCAGGCCTCCACCATGGTTCGGATCCCACGTTAAACTGTAGGTCCTCCATTTCATCTCACAACCACCCTACCATTACACATTAGATTAAGTGCATGTAACCCGAACGGCTATTAAGACGTGGTGATAATAACAACAATAATAATATACATAAAATCTTCATCAGTGAAATTTCAGGATCAAAGGGATGAATACCAGTTGCTAAAAATTACTGCATACATTTGTTTACGATTTTTAGCCTCAAAGTTGCAGAGTTGGGACAGTTCAGCAACTTTATGTGTCGTGACAACTCTTCCTGGATGAGAAGCAATCCCCTTGTTTACTACTAGTACTTTATAGTGTCTTGCTTGAACGGAGCGAAAACTACATGGCCCTGTAAAGGTGGATTGGGGATTGCATATGGTGGTTGATATATTAAGGTTATGTTATTAGGTAAAGAACGAGAGAAGTGTTTAGCCAGCAAATAAAGAACTGAATTGTCTTCAGTGGACTTCATATACTTGAAACAATGTTTCAACCAGTCAAGAATAATCTCCGTGACCATGTAGACTGAGTCCGATACTAGAATTAAAGTAACCATAGGACCACCTAAATCACTTTACTGAATAAGTAAAGGTCAATGATAAGAACTGACCAGAAAGGCCCTATGCACTATGCATTGAACTTAATGACGATATTCCAACTTTTATCAACTGTTGATATTTTCATAAAATATTTCTAAGCCCCCCTCCCCCCATTGTTTTTGTTTCAGTTATTTTTGTTACTCTTGATGTTCCTGTTTCGTCCATATTATATATACGTTGAGGTTCAATTATTTTTTTTATCATCCAACACCATCTTCAGATTATTAAAATAAATATTAACTTGAGTCTAGTTGAGCTCCATGGCACGATCAACGCTGCTTTGTTGAGGGAAATGAAGTGTGCAAACCCCGACGTCTACAAAAATATGATCTCGAATAATTATCTGATACACGTTTTTTTGACGTTGAATCTCTTACCAATACCTTGAATTTCTTTAAATTGAATTGCAAATTTCATCAATTACTTCTTGACTATTATAAAATAACAGTTCATCAAAGTATTTTATATGGTCTGCCAACACTGAAACGCACAACTTTAGAATAAAAATGACTCTTAATTTTTTTTTCCCCCATTTCTACCAACTACTGAAAAAATACGCTATGTACTGCTACCCACACCTACCTTAAAGATATTAGAGGAAAGAAACAAAACAAAATGTGTTCAGGTGTATCAAAAATGTTATAAAGCCGAACGTGATAACTCCACTTGTTAGTTGAAGCAATAAATCGTACCCAGTGGAGAATCTTCCTCAGAATCACGCGATATTTGTGACTCGCGCACGCAACAACTTTTAACAGGAACTTGAAGAATTCCTCATACATCAGCATCAACAGACGTGTAATTAGAAACCACCCACGCCGTGGTGAATACGGCCTAAACATCATGCTCATCTAGTCTGGTTCACCGGTGTCAGATAGGACGTGGTTCGAATAACAGTGAGGGTGGGCTTTCCCTAAATTATTCTCACTTTCTCCCCCTTATCTTACTTATATCTAGCCCATTAGAGTAATTTATATAATTTTGTGCGCAACAGATAATGAAACATGGCAAGTAATATACCCAGACACTCAACCTCCAGGTCAAAATGGCGGCGCTCCTTTTGGAAGCCTGAATCCTTCAACACTAGGATCGCTGCGGTTAATCTTATCATCACCCATCAGTGACACTAGCGAAGCCCAGTGTTCAAGGACTCAAACAGGCAAAAAGAGTGCAGCGAAACCCCCGTTAGGTTGAGAGTTTGTTTCTTAATTGTTTGCGAATGTGATGGTCTTATTAAACAAAATTATAAATCGTCCAAACGTTTACAATCGGCTAGTTGGTTGTCTCGGAATAAAAGTAATGTTAATTTTTAAAATCCACGCCATTTTTAGCCAGCAATGACCATGAGACATTTATTTGGTAAAAACAAGATGAGGGAATATTGCAAATAATGGTTATCAGTAAATTATAGAGATCAATAACCAATAGGAAGCAGTATTAAGATAATTAATTCTACAGTATTAACCATCAATGACTTAAATTAGTTAATATCAAACTAGCTTTGAATGTTGACGACTTAAAACAATTTATTTTTTGTCTCTTCGTCTTATATCCGTCCACTTAACACCAATTCAATTATTGAATTAATCCCAGGAGTAGAGATTGGGAATGTACTGTACATTAGAGGAAATGCGCTAAAATTAGCATGGAAAGAGGGTGGATAAATCGCATGCGGAATTTCAACATTAGTACATCCATCTGAGATTCGAACTTTAAACACCTTAACCATCGGAAATACAACAACATATTGCGATCCCAATGTCTTAAATCGTATAAAATCTATGAAAATATAGGGTTAGTTTAGGTTAGTATGGGCTAGAGGAAATAAAGATATATATTACTGATGGACCCGTGCATTATTATAGAAAATAAAATAAAAACTTCAAGCGTCCTTAATTGACAGTCATACATTATGACTTTAAATATGTTTACAAAAAGTGTGATAATAGACCTATAGACTAAAAATTTATTTTTGACTCTTCTTTTGTGGTTGTAGCGAACATTGAGTAAACTTAATTTAATAATCCATGCAAAAATGAATGTTTAAAAAAATCGTCTTATACATTGTGAGGCAAATATTTAATATACAACGCTCCATGGCGTGAGCCCGCAAGTGATCTATACCGACCGAATGACCGCTACCGTTAACAATGTTAGTACCAGCATTTGGTGATAAAGGGTGTCATGTGGTAAGCACGACGAACCCTCCAGCCATTAATCTCAGTTTTTTAGACCGTGATTGCTACCTATTTATTCAAGTAGCTCCTCATAATTTCTCACAAGGCTGATTTGATCTCATTCCAGAAACACTGTTTCAAAGAAATATACTGGAAACCCCGGAGATAAAACCCGGAACCTCTGGATCAGTAGCCACGAAATCTGACCAATAGACCACAAAGGCGGTTAATATTAACTTAATATAAAATGTATATAATTGCAATGATTATATTTTTTTAAATCGATGTCTATAATATCAATGGGTGAACATTTTACTAAAATATGTATTTGGGAAACTTATTTTCATGAAACTGCACCGATGATTGGAATGTTTATTTCAAAACTCTTTCATAATAAACTATATCAGCGGCTCTCAAACTGGGGTACGCGGGCACCTTTCGGGGGTATGCGAACAGCTCTCAAGGGAAGATTTGCAGAATAACAAGGGACTTATGGAAAATCATAATTGTTGGCAGTTACCATCATCTGGTTATTTCCACACCTCTTTTCCCCCTATTTGCTTGGCTGGAGACCAATTTCTGAAAAGTTTCAACCCTCTACGTGACACCTTCTACATTAAAAGCTTATGAGGGCTTTCTCAACAACATATCTCTGTGAGAGTGTTTTTTCATCCATGGTGTAACTAATAATAATTACCGCAATTGGCTAAATTTGGAGTTGGACTTCCACTTGAAATTTTCAACTGGACAACCAGACATAAAAAGTTGCGCCAATCCATGCAGTCACGCCCCTATCACTGAAAAACTTTGGGATACATAAAAGATCAGCTCCAGAATTACAATAAAAAAATTTATTTGAAATATTGTGTTTAGGTTTACTTTTTTTCTTTATTTTTGAACGAATTTGTGAAGTAAATGTATGAAACTTTTCTATAAAATTTTTACAGGAAAATTAGTTTTATTAACTGATCAAAACAATTTTAAACCTATTATTTGGAATTTTTTTATTTTGGGGGTACATTAAAATTTTAGACTGGGTCAAGGGATACAATAAAAAAGTTTGAGAACCACTGAACTAGATTGCCAGTGACTGAGCTATCGGGGATCGAATTTTAAATGAGTGTACTTAGGCTTGCTCTTTATACATTATTTCCAACTTTCTCTCCATGGTAATGTGGATACATTTCCTTTCAATTCTACCTTACTAGTTACCACACCCCCAATAGTGTTAGTATGTGGATAGCCCATATGGGTAGTAAGACGTGGTGGATATATTTCTTAAAACGCATATTTATGTAATAAAAAATAAAATGTTATTTTTATGGCTACTTTTTGGTTCATCCTGTATATTGCCCCACACAAGCCGAGCACGAAGCGGCGTATTAACATGCCTTGATAAACAACAAGGCTGACTGTGACATGTGACATGGATAGGAAAATCGACCTTATCTCATGTTATATGACTTTGTGGTGACCGAGCTAAATAATCATATGAGAGAGTTTTACGCACGAAGGAGACGGGGAAAGCACCAAAGAGAGGAAGGAGGGCGTTCAGCGGGTCAAATGGGGGAGGGAGTTGTGTAAAAGAGAATTAGTAGTGTGATGGGGCAAAAGAAGGGTTAGGGAAAGGGAAGGTGGGGGCTGTAGTAGTAATAATAAGCAAGAGTGATAGCCTTACGTGCCTCTCTTCTTCTTTTCACCTGGGTCGGTTCGATATTTTCCCACGGCTTATGACGTCCTTTTTTTTATTCCATACACATACGTCCTCCAGTACACACATACACATGTACACGCACGGAGGACACAGTATTGTAGTAGTGACCTGAGCTTTACTGAGGGCTTGGATTACCTGGGAGAGGAGGTTAATGATTTCTACTTGGCAAGGGCAACTTATAAACTGAGTCAGATGGAATTATACAACAGGGAGCATTAGTTTATAATGTTTTAATAACATTATACAACATGGAGCATTAATTGATAATGTTTTAATAACATTATACAACATGGGGCATTAATTGATAATGTTTTAATAACATTATACAACATGGAGCATTAATTGGTATTGTTCTAATAACATTATACAACATAGTGAATTAGTTTTTAAATGTTTTAATAACATTATACAACATGGAGCATTAATTAAATGGTAGTGTTGTATTAACATGATACAGCATAGCACATTAATTGATAATGTTTTAATAACATTATACAGCATAACGCAATATTACTATTATTATTATTATTATTATTAGCACCGTGTCTTACTACCCGTTAGGGTTATATGCACTTACGCTAATGTGTAATTGTAGAGTGATTGTGAGATGTAATGGAGGACCTACATTTTAACGTGGGATCCAAACCACGGTGGAAGCCTAGCATTCATCACATGCGCAATAGTTGATAATGTTTTAATAAAACTCTACAACATGGCACATTAGTTTTTTATCACCATATCTTACTATCTGTCTTGGCTCAGGTTATACGCTTATAGTATAACAATTACTCTATAATTAATCTACTAGGGTAGGAATGAGAATGGAAGCATTTTAAATGTAATCTACCTACATTTTCCTGGAGTGAGAATGGGAAACAATTTATGAAAATACACCCTAAGTAGACCTGGCCGGGATTTGATCCCCGATCTACCCATCATTATAAGGCCAGTCTAACATGAGAATGACGCTTTAGACCATGCGGCCATTGAAGGGGGTGGCACTTTAGCTAATAATGTTGTAATAATATTATACAATATATGGTGCCACTGTTGTTAAATTGTAATGATGCCATACAACACGGCACATTAGCTGGTAGTGTTGTAATAATATTATACAGCATTGCTCATTAGTTGGTAGTGTTGTAATTAATACTACTATACAACACGGCGCATTAGTTGAAAGTGTTTACGGACGTTGTCTAACTGTGATGTCATCACAGGTCAATGTAGGATTTCACACGTTAGAGAAATTACGTTTTATTCAGCGAGTTTTAAGAATATAACGTTGAAATAAAAACGATAATTTCTTAAATATTTTAGAAACAGTCATACAATGCCACAAAATTGTTATTTTTATCTTGAAATAGTTTTTATGTATACGTATTTTTTTACAAATTATCTACAGCTTGAGCTACTTGGCTTGGTCACAAAAAAAAAGGCCTCTAGAAATCTTCCTGTCAGGATGTAGATTAAAAAAGTCTGTGGAAGCATATGTTTCTTAAATAGAAAACAAGAAAAAGTTAATCTTAAAAATCAAGTCAAAGTTTTCAAGTCGCTAATAGTATAGTGAGTGTGTAAACTCTTCAGAGGAAGAGGGTAAATGCTATCAGAAGATAAAAAAGAGACCTTGCCAGGTAAACTGCTCATTTTCTTCCCTCTCTTTCTATTTTGTACATTAGCATATAAACGTGATCATGCTTAAATTGCTTAAGTGTGTCAAGTTGAAATGGAGCCCGCTTCGCAAAATAGTTTCATAATCTAGGAGTGGACAACGTTATCAATTTATATTACATAGCTTGAAGCACCTTTTGGTAGTTTTATAGTCAATGTTTTGTGTGCACCGCATCTTACTACCCGTCTTGACTATGCGCTATAGGTAGGGTAAGAAGGTATTTAACGTGCACTTTCTGAACCTACTGATTTTATCAACGCACTCAAATTTCTATGAGCGAGTGTGAAAGGGCTTACCAATTTTGTCGGGAAAGGCATTTTCAGAGTCCTTTTACATGCCAAAATGGACATGAGACAGATGGAATTTACTTCCTCTCCGAAAAAAAGTTGTGCTACGAATTTTTATCGCTCAAGAAAAATCCGTCAACCCCAGCTGGGTTTGAACCCACGAAAATAAAGTCCTGAGTCAAGGTCGATAAGGAATTTAAAAATTAGAGAAAATGTCGCTGAAATTTCATGTGGCAAAAGTGGGAGCAATTAAAGTAAAAATGCGTTCAATACACTTTATCAGGATTCAAACCCCGACATTCCCATCACTAGCAATCCAATCATATGTTAAAACGATGCCTTAAGCGATGTGAACACATATGCGTATAACTTGGTGCCCTGGTTGACAATAAATACTGTATTTATATTATAAATTATATCGTGTATTCAGTACCTGGATAGATTTCATATATATTATACATTTATTACAAGGAGTATTTTATGTTATTTTTCTAAATCAACAAATTAAATATCCACGCTTCTTACATAGCCCTACAACCCTGACGGGTAGTAAGACGCGGTGCTTAAAAATAATAATAATAATCCATCACCTCACCCAGTCCTCCAAACAAAAATGCATCACTTAGTAAAGGTAAGTACCAATTTCACCGTTGATTAATGTTCAAGCCTTAGTGGTAATCAAACCCGGGAACCATAACTAGACAGGAAGAAACGTTACTAACTTAGCTATCCTGTAGCTATTAAAAGATTACCAAGTCATTGTGTCGTGTTGGGAGAAGACCCTAGGTTATTTCAAACTACAGCAGATATCGCTGTGACACAGAACGACAACGAAGCACGTGAGTTCGACCAAGAGGCTCATGTATTGCCATCCACAACATTAACCCCCATTACGGCTGAATACATCAGCGGAGGAACTGGGGGAAGTAATACAACCCTAATGGCCCCTTTATAACTTCCCAACTCACCGTAGTCTGCTAAAATTAGCTATTTATGAGAGAAAATTACTAATGAACTGGGGCGTACTCTTACCAAAATGAACGATATTAACAAACGAAGAAGGAAGAATATAATATCTACTCTATTGAAAGATAAATTATAATTTATTAGAAACATATAATTGCCGCGTTGGCTAATTCAATAATTTAGTCTAGTTTATGTGTATAAATCACCTGTCACAAACTTATTAGTTTTAGCTCTCTAATTTAGTTTCGTATGTGTATCATATAATAATTTTTAGACTAGTGTGTACTTTGGCATTTAGTGCAGGCTAGGAGGCTTCTTTATTATAGGCTGAGGGCATATGATAATATCCCTTGTGGCGACCAATCAGAATGAGGTAAAGGTTTTCAGAAATATTGGTGCGACAGCCTTTTAATGATGTTAAACCAAGTTTATAAGTATATTTATACATACTAACTTATATGTATTTATATGTATCATGTATATTTTTATATATTCCATATATATTATAAAATACAGGGTGTAAATGAATGTGTTTTACAAAAAGTGAAGTGATCGTAGAGGTACAAAAGTAGAAACCGATATGTGAGCTCTAAACGTCATATTTCAACCAAAATCTACCTCACTAAGCTATTATTACTATTATAAATATTTAATTGTGTAAACCTAATTTGAATGTATATTTCTAATACATTTCAGCCCCATACATTAATTATTTTACCCTAGAAATGGCTTGCTAATAATATAAAATAGCAAGTTTGACTCCCTATGGCACGTGAACTATAATGAATTGAAATCAGTGATTCATTATTTATAATTTATGATTAATATTTATGGATGATTTCTGCAAACGAATATTGATTACGTTCAAATAAACATGTCAATGATTAAATAACACTTGCATTTTATATAAACTACATACATACATACATACATACATACATACATACATACATACATACATACATACATACATACATACATACATACATA